>APFE031649030.1:0-19994 GCA_000404065.3 Pinus taeda | reverse complement strand
TTTACATTTTTATGATTGATATTTTTTGTTTTTATTTTTCTTTTATGTTTTGCTTTTATTGTATATTTTAATTTATGTTTTGCTTCTTTTTTTTGTGTTGTTTCATTGTTTTAATTTTAATTTTATTTTATGTTTTCATTATTTTTTTGAAATTTTAATGTTTTTCAAGGTCATGATAAAATATTTTACGCCATTATTTCAAAATGTTGAAATTTTACCCTTGAAAAAAAAGGTGTTATCCCAACGTCAACACTTTTAGTTTTGAAGGTGTTTTTTGCACAAAATTTACCATTGAAAAAAAAAAAATGTTATTCGAACACCAACACTTCATTTTGAGGGTGTTTTTGGACAATTTTTGCACAAAAAATTGGTTTTCACCACCATTTTTAAAACATGTTGAAAATTTACCTTAGAAAAAAAAGGTGTTATTCCAGCACCAACACTTTTCGTTTTTAGCACTATTTTTTATGTTTTTACAGGGTTTTTTGGCTAAAGTTCTCGTTTTGAGTTTATAGTTCTCGTTTCAAAGTTTACATTGTTATCAATGATAATATGGTGGAAACGTAGTAACATAGGGTATTATAAAAGAGATGTTGAGTCAAAGGTTGCTTAATAGATAAAGGTATCTTATGATAATTTGAAAATAGGAAGAAATTATTTCGATGAAAGAGTGCATGTGTACTGAGCTCAAACAAGTGCACAATTGGATCATCAAACATTCTTGACTAACTTAGAAGAATCCTCTCAAATGTTTTCCAAAGGGAATGGTTTCATGATTACAATAGATGTGATGGAAGGGATGTTTTCCCTAGGATAAATTGCAACTACGATAATTGACCAACGTCAAGTTTGAAAATTGATAAAGGACTATCATAGTAGAACATTACCAAATGTACTACACGTTCTAGTTTTATAAAACTTGATATATATATATATATATGCCAAATAGGTGATTCATGGGTTCGTATAATATTTGAGCAGGAATCATGGGTTTGTGGTGAAATTTTATTGATTAGTGGTGTTTGTAATGGGACATTGTATAAGAAATCAAGGAATGTCAACTTGACTGGATTCCATACTTTTGTCATTCCTATAACTAATGGGTTAACATCTTATCTAGTTAATGATACCATGCTATGGTACAAAGGATGGGACATCTTGGTGAAAATATTTGTTTAGCTATGGAAATTAAGGGTATGGTTCAAGGTTTTCCTACTAAATCTCTAGAAGTTAATTTTTATGAACATTGTATTTATAAGAAGTAGAATCATGTTATATTCAAAGATGGTTCTATGAGGAAAAACATGATTCTAGATCTAATTAATAGTAATATATTGGTCTTGAAACAATATAGTTTCTATAATGATATTTGTAATATGTTTCCTTCATTCATGATTTATATAGGATGACATGGTTATGTTTCATGAGGAAGAAGCCTAAGTTTCCTATGAAATTGCAAGACATAAAATCTCCCATTGTAAATTAAATGGATATAAAGATTAATGTGTTGAGAATTGACAATGTAGGTGAATTATGTTGTAAAGATTCTAAGAAGGTTTTCAAATAGCATGTGATATTACACCAATTGACTACTACATATACCCCTTAATAGAATGAATTATTTCAAAAATGAATAGAATGTTAATGGAAAATGAAAGGAGCATGCCTAATAATGTGAGATTGGCACATGAATTCTAGGTAGGAGAAATCAATAACAAATGTTACCTAGAAAAGAGTTCTACTTCATCAGTGATGGTCAACAAGAATCCACATGATGTATGGTTTGGAAAAAATTCCATCACTAAAACATCTTGGGATGTTTGACTATGAGTATTATGTCCCTGTACACAGGGACAAAAGGACAATTTGGACAATAAGGAATTCAAGTGCATTTTTGTCGATTACAAGGATGGAATGAAATTATATGAGTTTATTTGGATTCAATTCTTATATTCTTTTTCATCCATCTCAATGCTTTCATGGTGAAAAAATTAGGAAAATATACTTACAGGAGTATCCTTCGCACTTGGGGATTAATTTGAGGCCTTAAAAAAGCATTGTTTAGGGATAAAAAGTTTACTTTCTAACATTTCAAGAATTGTGTTAATAATAGTTTAGAATAAAATTTTAATCCAACCAAACGTTTACCCATCATGATTGACAACCATAATTCGAGAGAATTCCACATCATCCTTGTTACTCCTGGGAAAGGGGATAACTATATGGAAATAACGGAGGATAATCTAGAATATTTTATTTGTAATTCATTTTGAGGGTTTAATAGGTCAAATTTATCCTCTAATTAGTTATTAGGCTATGTTATAGCTCGGCTACAAGAATAAAAAAGGGTTTGATTCTATTCTATTACTTTTTTTCTATATTAGAGAGTTGAGGGTGGATATAGGGAGGGACAAATATAAATATTTTTTATTTTCTAGTGGCCCACAAGCCATATTTCTCATTCTTTTTTATTTTCACACTTTCCATTCATAGAAAGACAAAGTAGAGAAACATCATCTTCTAGCTAGTTCTTCCCTTAAAATGGTTTCATAGGTCATATCTCAATGTTATTTTTGTTTTGTCAATAATTAGTTTATTTTTTTCCTTTTTTTTTTAATTTTATATATTGCATGCATAAAAGGTTAAACAACAATGTAATAAATGTAGAAAAAAAAAAAAACTCCTCATATTACTTATTTAAAAATTTTAGTTATACTTTTTATTGGATCTATCATGGTGAATTATCTAGCAAAATATCCATGATACTTTACAAATCATAACTTTTGGGATCTGGTGATAATAAAAATAATTAATAGTCGAGATGTGATCTTAAGGGAAGTTAAATGTACTTGGTTTGTGCTCTACAGGCAATTATCATAGGTATTCTAATGTATGCAATAGTTTTCACCTAACTACATATTTATCATACAATGGGACTATCGGCAAGATATATGACAAGGCCTCATAAATAACATTAGACCACTACCAAAATATTATTCACTTATGTTTGTGGCACAAATAATCATGTTATTTACTAGTATGGAAGGCCTAAGGATTACATTGAAGCACCTATACATGGATTTAGAGATGGAAACTATGTTGTAGATCAACATAGAAGAAGGTCTATATTCAATTATCTCTATGGATACATTAGTTGGATCGTAAATAATAATTATTTGTGGCACCATTGATGAAGAAATTTGAACATATGGTAGGAATTCAAGGAAGTAATCTCACTAAGGTAGGCTCAAGTAGTAATTATAGGCCGCAACAACCAAAGTGAAATATTCTTGGAAAATAACCTATCTTACAATTCGAGGATAAATCACATTGTTGTCCAATGCCATTTCATTGGAGATATAATGGAGAGAAATAAAGTGTTTCTATTAAAGGTATAATAGGTGAAACTGTTGCATACATTTTCAGGAAGTAAGTGAGCATTGGGAAGTTCTCTTGGTGAGGAGATATAATAGGAATTGGTTCTTATTCCCTACAACATAATATAAACAATTAATGGAAAGAAGAGAATGAATGTGTTAGTTTTGATGTGGTCTATTCCTTGCAGATAATCTTGGTTGATTGCAGTTCATTTAGTCAACTAACTAGTTTTCAAAGTTGACTAGGGGTGAACCTCAAGTGTTGTTGGGAATAAGTTAATAGTAGAGAAAGTTTATAGGAAATTTGAATCCACTTCAATGGGTTTGTTAATTTAAAATTGATTCAATGAAAATTGAATGGTAAAACTTGATTGGTTTATAATGAATATGGTAGTAGTTTCCAAAGTAAAATTCAATAGCCAAACGACTTTCTAACAAAGGAAAAAGATTAGCTAGAGTTCTTAAGGGGACTATAGTCAAACACATGCACATAGTTGATTGAGACTAGTGGTCAACTAGTGATCAAAGAATAAAGCATAGTTGAAATTTGTCAAATACAATAAGGAATCCTGATACTACTATGATATTGGTCAATGTCACGCAACCATTTGTAACCAATTTTGGGGTTATGAATTAGGTTTTTCTATGCCGATAGATAGAAAATTATCTAAGGTTGGTGAGAATAATAGAAAATCCATTATCGATATAGACTGGGGCTATTTACCAGTGCATTATTCTTAGGTTTGAACCAAGGCTAGGGTTGATTTTAATTTGGCTAGATACATTTGAGAATATAAGATCTATTATTCTTCAAGATTGGCTTGTTTTCCCAGTTATGGGGTTCTAGGGTAAAATATTTATCACGTGAATCCTTATTTTGTGTCAGAATTTATTTTATATTCTTCAATTTCTCCCATGCGCATTTAAAGCATTATGTTATTGAGCTTCTAAATTAGTATATTAATATGGTTGACTACATAATTCAACACAAAGAGTGTTTAAAATTATCAAATATCATTAAACATCACTCAATACTTCCATAATATGTTATGATAATTTTTCATTTCATGCCTAGTGTCCAAAAAAATATTCTAACTATACAATTCACCCTTTATTGTTATTATATGTTTTGCACTACACTTAGCTAGAGGTGAGTCGAATGAACTCCATGACATAAGAGTGAAATAGAGAGACTAAGGAAATTGCAACATTGTTTGTATTTTCTTAAACTCTTCGAGGAATATGAATTATAAGGATCTTTCTTAAGCAAAGGAAGAATAAGAAATTACCGCTACTTAACTAATCCACAAAGAATAATTATAGCTATTTGAACCCATTCAAAGAAGGAAGTTTTTCTACAAGTTAGTATAATTCCCTTCTTATTGATTCTACCCTACACTTATTTAGGATATTGTTATCAAGTGTTGTCTTAAAATAAATGGCTAGGTTGAATTGTCAAGGAGAATGGTATCATGGATGGAAGAATATGATGTTAATAAAGGAACAACTACATGGTTTTCAAGTGCTAAATATTGCTAACTTAGAATTTTAAAACATGGTTTAGGAGAATGTGTATATCCACTATAGTAACTCTTATTATAAGACAAATTTAAAATCCATTTTCTCTCCCACCTCCTTTATATGGGATTCAATAAAAAACTATAAGAACAATTAACAGTAACAACTTGAATCCATAAGGATTGTCATGATGTGTAATTGCTAGTGACGATTCGTCACGATTTAAGTACAGTATCTATAAATAAATTTTAGCTATTTCATCTTTGGAGAAATAAAATTCTAGCATGAAGCATGGAAGGCCCTCAAATATGTATAGAATGTTGTAGAAAGTAACAAATATACTTAACTCCTCAATGATTACATAGGTATGCAAAAAATCATTACCTTTTCATAAAACAAATTGAAAACATTGAGATATTGAATTGAATAACATTTTCTCTTTATGGGAAATATGATGAAAATGATGTAGAAGTACATGTCTAAGTTAATCGTTTTCAATTTAATAATAGAGAGTCACTGGGAACACCTAGCAAAGACCAAGACAAGATTTAACCATAGCCTAAAGCCAAGTGACTGATGTGATGAGATAAATCCATAATATAACTTATCACTAATAAATAAATAAGAATTAGTCTAAGAGATCCTTATGTATATCTATATCTATACATGGGAGAAATTATTACTGCAAATTAAGCTTGCTGAGGTGTATTCCCGAATTTTTGGTATGTTATTGGTCTATACTACTTTATTATTATGTTGTAGCTATGTGTGAAGGCCACTGAAATAGAGGACGAATATAGATTATAATGGATAAGGTAGTCCAAAATGCTCCAAAGGAAGTAGCAATAACATCCATCCTATTTAGTGAACACCCTTACATACTCAAGAGACTATACCTCAACTCAATGCTAGAGGAGGAAATAGTCATCTTGGTGGGCATGAACGCTTACATGTCGTCGATTCCTCACACACTACCACCTTTTCTAGGAGTCCAAAAAACATGAAATGGGAAATATTTCCTAGAATCATGTTTTGATAGAACATTGATCTTGATAAACAATATATGGTATTATGAAGAGATAGTTAACCATAGCTAATAAAAGAGATGATATATTTCTAATGTGAATATCATTGTACCTAGAATAAATGAAATATGAGCTAAATTATTTTCATAATTAAATGTTAATAAATGAGGAACTACATTTGTAAACGCCAACTCAATTGTATCTGTAATAATATATCAATCATTATATGAAATCAAACATCAACCATTGTATCTAATCAAACATTAAGAAAAAACATTTTGAGTCATATTAATTTGGTAACTTGGTTATATTGTAAATATTGAAGGAAACCAACAAAAACTAATATCCACTAAATGAAAATAAAACTATATGTATACCTTTAGTAGTTATAATAATAAATAAATTATTAAATTATCCTAAAACAAACTATCCAATAAAACAAATTAGATCTAGTAACTTGCTAGAATTAGTAACTTTTGTATGTTGCAGAAAACGAGAAAAACAATCCCTCGTTGTGCACAATTACTTCTACTCATGTAGATAAATTCATAGTTTAAAATTACCTTTAGAACTTATAAGAGATCCCTTATGAGGAGCATGGCTTTGAAAATGAATCAAATGAAAAACAAACCTAAAAATTCAATCTGTGTGAACGTTGAGGTAGTCTTCTATGAAATCCATATGGTTATATGAAATTAATATGAATAGGTGTATGACTTACTCTGTTGTGCTATATGGATTCCTATGCTTGTTGAATATTAGCTACCTTTTTGTTGAACTACTACTGAAATCCTCACTAATGGTTGAAAATTAGATCTCTTATTTTATCCTTCGCTCACGTGAGTTATGAAATCAATGATCTTTGTGTATTGTTATCATTTTCATTATCTTTCTTTTATAACTTTGACATCAATGTAAAAACTAACATTCAATGGTTAAGATCTAATTGTGGGATAAATGGATCACTTTTAATTAAAGAATTAAGTGACCCACTTAAATCACTTTATTAACTAAATCCCTGTTAATAAAAATAATTCTCACTTTATTAATTAATTGATTAAGTGGACTTCTAGAAAAAGGATAGGATACACTTAATGGTGTTTACCATAAGTAGACACCCTCAACGAAATACATGTATGAAATACAAACACTAATGCTCCCTCATATTAAGGAAGTTATTCTCCACAACTCCAAGCTTGTCTCGAAACCACATGAACTTTCCCTTCACCAAGGGCATGGTGAACTTTTTTTGAAATTGCTCATATATAGAAATATATTGGATCTTTAATGTTCCCTTTAGAAACATGTCTCCGATGAAGTGGTATTTTACATCAATGTGCTTTGAATTGTTGTGAAACATTATATTCTATGAAAATTTTATACAACTATGATTATCAATGTGAATCATTATCGGCTTTAGCTTATGACCAAACAATCTTGTGAGTAGCTTGTAAAGCTAAATTTCTTCACAACTAGCTAAAATGTCCATTGCGTAATATTCCTATGCTGAACTCAGTGATGTCTACTTCATGTTGAACCAAGAAATTACAGTTTGCATGGAACTAAAGTGGCACCTAGCACTACTCTTTAAATCTATATCAATATATTTCCAGTTCAAATTTGAGTATCCCACAACCTTACACCATATCCACCAATTTACTGCAATATGTATCCTATTGTTCCCTACAAATATTTAATCACATACTTTGTTACAATCGAGTGAACTTTCCTTAGTTCCACCATTAATTGGATAAACATATTAACAACAAAATAGATTTATGGTCAATTGTTGACCATATATATCAACGAGATGGTAAATTTTCTATATTGTGTGGATTCTTTTGACTCTAAAATTGAATAATTAATCTTACTCAAATCAATCACCATCAAAGTGGCCATTGGTTTGTTGTCATTTCTCTTGAATCTATTAAGTATATCTATAGTGTACTTACCTTATCCAATGAATACCTGTCTCGATTACTGCTAAACCTCAAGTCCTAGAAATTAATATGTTGTCTTGATATCCTTCATCTGAAATTATGATGGTATATATAAATTTAAACCTACAATTAGTCTCTTTATATATGTTAGAATGAGATTGTCCACATAAACACCAAAATTAGGGGCTCAGATCAAACCAATAGGAAGTATAGGTTGGAATCTACCTTAACCTTGGTGAATCTTATTACTTATAGTAAACTATCAACCCTAGCATACGAGGCCTTAGGAGCATATTTGTGTCGATATAGGGATATCTACAACCTACATATATGTGTCTCTCTCTCATGGACCTCAAACCCCTATCATTGTTTAATGTAATATTCCTCATCAATGTTGGCATTAAGGAAGGTGGTATTCACATCAATTTGGTTGATGATCCATCCCATCACAAATGTTATTGAAATAACTACTCAAAGAGGGGTGTATATTACTATGGGAGAAATATAATATTCGTAGTCAACTCCTTCTTTATAAGAGAACCCATGAGCCATAAATTTGGCCTTACATTTCTCCACACTACCATCTAGTACATGCTTTACATTGTTAAACCACTTAGAAGTCACAACTAATTTTTCATCTGGCCTCAACACAATATCTCAGACATCATTCTCGATGATGGAGTTATGCTCTACCACTATGTCATCTCTCCGCACCTTCTTGATAGCTTCTTCCTCAAAGCTGAAAGGCTCTGAGTCTATAATATTGGTAATCAAAGCCATGTTTATTGGAAACTTCTACAAAGGTCTTCTCTCACTGTAAGTGGTCATGAGAGGCTCAACATGCTCTTAAGCATCATGTAAGGTCTTATTCGCCCATATACACCCTCTAATTGATGTTGAAGAGAATATTATCTCATCCTACACTGAAGGATGGATATAGTTTCTATAGGAAGCATCTTCTCTCAACTCCTTCCTTGGTTCCAACTTTTGAGTCCCATATACAATTGTTGGTAGGTCCTAATATTTCCTAGATTACAATCTATCGTCAAACTTGACATCTTGGCTCACCACTGTCTTATGTTTTTCTATTAGGAAGAATCTATAAGCCTTAATATCCTCATAGTATCCGACTAGAATTCCCCTCACCTATACGCTAAAATTTTGTGCTTATTTCCACAAACATGTGGATGTATTCAATAGAACCAAATATCATGAGATGTCATATCTCAGGTTTTTTCCCTCTGAATTCTTCCTATAGTGTCATATCCTCTTGTATCGAGTGTGGCCTTATGTTATGTAAATACACAATTTTGTTTCATTTCTCAACCCATAGAAACATCATAAAAATCTAATCATGGGCAATGGAATTCACTACACTGATGATAGAATGATACTTACTCTCCACAATCCCATTCTAATGTATCTTATAAGTCATTACATTGTCCCTCTTTATCCTTACCTCCTTGATAAAATTAGTTAACTCAGTAGAGGTGTATTCTCCCCTATTGTATGTCTTTGGCACTATGATATAGCTTCATTTATTGTTATCCACATAAGCTTTCAAAGCCCCAAAATGACTAGGTAAGTAACCCTTGGTGTCATGAAGCAGATCTACATCTTCTCATGGAAATCATCAAATCCAAAATTCCTTTAGATTGAGAGTCACTACTAGGGAAATATTCCTTGAGATTAATGCTAAGCGTATTCCCTTTGCACACTCCCTGTTGTTCCAAAATGAGGTTTGGAAGCCTAGCCACCATACATATCAATAATTGTGGAGATATGTGATGGGCATGCCTCATCCTCCTATGCCAAAGTTCACACATTCTCTCACGGGTGTTCATTAATTCTTGAGCGTTTTCTTCCCTAAAGTTGATATAGGTTCCTTTCCTGTACTTGAATCCTCACTATAGTATTTCAACCAGATCCCTCTAAAAATATGAACACTTGGTCATTCTAAAAGCTAACCTCATAACATTTTTACTCCATGACTAGGATGGACAAAACTTATTCTCTAGGAAAAGTACATAGAATAACTTTTCTCCATTGAAGCAACCTCCTAACTTAAGTTGGAGCTAAATTCCCACCTTTCCCCTCACTACATACTTGGTATCATCTCCAAGCTTAAGATGGATGCCTAAGTCTCTATCCATAATAATAAACTACTAAATATATCTATAGCCTTTGTCATGTGGATAAAAGATCCATTATCCAAGTACTAGGCCCTTCTAGTAATAGTGCCCATAGAAATGCAAAAAAAAAAGTGAAAAATCATTGTCGAACTTGGAAGAAACCACTCTCAATTTTGTCTCTGTTGTCTCTACAACTATTTGCAACTTCGTATTTCTTGTCTTCCACTATGAACTACTTCATGTTGAACCAGGAAGTGACGGTTGGCACTAAACTAAAGTGGCACCTAGGGGTTCTCTTTCAATCTATATCAATATTTTACTAGTTTGAATTTGAGTATTCCCACAAACTTACAACATCTGCACTAATTTACTACAATCCATATCCTTTTGTGTCCTAAAAATATCTAAGAGCATACTTTTCTACAACCAAGTGAACTTCCCTCATTTCCACCATGAACTAGATCAAGGTATTAAGAACAAAATTGATTTATTGTCAAGTTTTGACCATATATATCAATGATCTAGTCAATTTTCTATATTACGTGGATTCTTATGACTCTAAAACTGAAGAATTATTCTTACTCAAATCAGTCACAATCAGAGTGGTCATTGGTTTTTTATCCTCTATCTTCAACCTATTAGGTATCTCTATAGTGTAATTCCCTTGTCTAACACATATATCTCCCAATTGCTACTAAACATTAAGTCCTATAAATTAATATGTTGTCTTGATATCCTTCATCTAAAATTATGATGGTAGGTCTTAATTGAAACCTATAATTAGCCTCTCTATACATGTCAAAATGAGATTGTCCACATAGGACACCAAAATAAGGGGATCATATCGAACGAATAATAAGTAAAGGTTGGCATATAGCTCACCCTTGGTGAAGTGTATACCCTATATTTAACTATCAATCCTAGCGTACCATGCCCTAGGATCCTATTTGAGTCCATATAGGGTTTCTGTAAGCCTACATATATGTGTCTCTTTGTCATGGACCTGAAATCCCTATGGTTGTTTAATGTAATATTCTTCCTCAATGTTTCCATTAAGGGAGGTGGTCTTCACATCCATTTGGTTTATGGTTGATCCCATCACAGAATCTATTGAAATATCTACTCAAAGAAAGAGTATATTGATGTGGGAGAAAAATTATCTTTGTAGCCTACTCCTTTTTCTAGGAGAACCCATGAGCCATAAATTTGGCCTTGTGCTTTTCCACACTACCATCTACTATATGCTTTACCTTGTCAATCCACTTATAAGTCACCACTAACTTTTCCTTTGGCCTCGACGTGGTCTCTCTGACATTATTCTTCGTGATGGATTTGTGCTCCCCCCACCATGTCATCTCTCCACATCTTCTTACTATATTCTTCCTCAAAGTTTGAAGGCTCTGAGTCTTTAATATTGGTAATCAAAGCCATGTTTATCAAGAAATTGTGCAAAGGTATATTCTCACTAAAAGTGGTCATGAGAGGCTCAACATTCTCTTAAGAATCGTGCAAGGTCTTATCCACCCATATAGACACCTTCATTGATGTTGAAGTGCATGATATCTCCTCCTACATTCAAGGTTGGCTATATCTTCTATAGGAAGTGTCTTCTCTCAACTCCTCCTTTGGTTCCAACTTATGAGGGCCATCTATGATTGTTAGTAGGTCCTAATATTTCTTATATGCCAAGCTATCGTCAAACTTGACATCTTGGCTCAACACTGCCTTATGTTGATCAATGAGGAAGAATCTATAAGCCTTAATATCCTCATCATATCGCACTAGAATTTCCCTCTCACATATAGGCTTTAACATTTTCCTTATTTCCACAAACATGTGGATGTATTTAGGAGAACCAAATATCATGGATGTCCTATCTCAAGCTTCTTTCCTTTGAGTTCTTCCTTTACTGTCTTATCCTCTCAAATCCAGTGTGGGCTTATGTTATGAAAATACACAATTGTGTTTCATTGCTCAACCCATAGAAGCCTCACCAAAATCTAATCATGGCTAATGGAATTCATTGCACTTATGATAGAATGATACTTCCTCTCCACAACCCCATTCTGGTGCACCTTATAGGCCGTTAATTATCCCTCTTGATCCTTACCTCCTCGCAAAAATTAGTGAACTCATTAGAGGTGTATTCTAGCCTTTTGTATGTCTTTGGTGCTATGATATTGATTCATTTATTGTTATCCACATGAGCTCTCAAAGCTCCAAAATGACTAAATACCTCACCCTTGGTGTGATGAAGCAGATTTAGGTCTTCCCGATGAAGTCACCTATGAAGGTCACATAGTAAGATGCACCCTTTACAAAAGATACTAACATATTCCCTGCTAAATAAAAATATATCACCTCCAAAATACCTTTGGATTGAAAGTCACTACTAGGGAAATATTTCTTGAGGTTAATGTTAAGTGTATTTCCTTTACACACTCCATTCTTGTCCAAACTAAGGTTTGGAAGCCTACTGACCATAGATATCAATAATGGTGGATATATGTGATGGAGATGCCTTATCCTCCAGTGCCAAATATCACACATGCTATCACTAGTGTGGATTAGTGCCTGAGTATTATGACACTGAAGTTAATATAGGTTCCCTTCCTAGACTCCAATCCTCACTATTGTATATGAACTGACTCCATCTAAACAAATGAATACTTGGTCTTTCTAGAAGTTAACATCATAACCTCCTTCCTCCATGAATAGGATGGAAAAAATTTCTTCTTTCGGCCAAGTAAATATAGTACCCCATGTGCATCGAAGGAACCTCCTAATCTAAGTTCGAGATAAATTTCCCCTTCCCTTCACTACATACTTGGTATCATCTCCAAGCTCATGATGGATACCTAAGTCACTATCCACAAAAATAAACTATTAAATATGTTTATAGCCTCTATCATGTGGCTAGAAGTTACACTATCCAAGTAATAGGCCCTTCTGGTAATAGTGCAAGTAGAAAGGCAAGACAAAAGTGAAAAATCATTTCCAACCTTGGAAGAAAACACTTTGAGTTTGTGTCTTTGTTGTCTCTACAACTATTTGCAAATTCCTCTTTCTTGTCTTCCACTATGGTCTACCTCATGCTGAACCAATAAATGTTAGTTGGAACTAAAAATAAGCCGCACCTAGGGGTGCTCTTTCAATCTATATCAATATCTTACTAGTTTGAATTTGATTATACCAACAACCTTACACCATCTCAACCAATTTACTGCAATCCAGATCCTATCGTGCCATACAAATATCTAAGAACATAATTTGCTGCAACAAAGTGAACTTCCATCACTTTGACCATGAACTGGATCAAGGTATTAGAAAAAAAAATGATTTATGGTAATGTGGAGCATATATATCAATGAGCTAAAAGAAAAATTATACTTCATAGATTCTTTTAAATCTACAATTGAAGAATTAATCGTATTCAAATTGGTCACCATCGGAGTGGTCATTGGTTTGTTATCATTTATCTTCAATCTATTAGGTATCTCTATAGTGTACTTCCCTTGTCCAATGAAAATCTTTCTCGATTGTTGCTAAATCTCAAGTCCTAGAAATTGATATTTTGTCTTGATATCCTTCATCTCAAATTACGATGGTAGATCTTACTTGAAACCGACAATTAATCTCTCTATACATTTCAGAATGAGATTGTGCACATAGAACACCAAAATGGGGTTATCTGATACAATGAAAAAGAATTATAGGTTAGAATCTACCTCACCTTTGGTGAATATTATGCCCTATAGTTATCTGTAAATCCTTGGATACCATGCCTGAGGAGCCTATTTGAATCCATATAGAGATTTATTATAACCACATATATGTGTCTCTTTGTCATAGAAGTCAAAACCATACGGTTGTTTAATATAGTCTTCTTCCTCATTGTTTCCATTAAGGAAGGTGGCCTTCACATCCATTTGGATGATGATCCACCCCATTACAAAAGCTATTGAAATAATTACTCAAATAGGGGAGTATAGAACTATGGGAGAAAAATTATCTTCATAGTCTACTCCCTTTTTCTAAGAGAACCCACGAGCCATAAATTTGATGTTGCATTTCTCCACGTTACCATATACTACATGATTTACCTACTCAAGCCACTTATAAGTCATAAATGACTTCTCCTTTCACCTTTACACAATCTACCAGACATCATTCTTCATGATGGAGTTGTTGTCCCCCATGAAGTCATCTCTCCACACCTACTTGCCAGTTGCTTCCTCAGAGTTGGAAGGCTCCGACTCTATAATGTTGATAATAAAAAAAAATGTTTATCAAAAACTTCTACAAAGGTATTCTCTCCTGGAAAATTGTCATGGGAGGCTCCAAATTCTCTTAATCATCATGCAAGGTCTTATACACCCATATAAAGCCCCTCATTGATGTTGAAGGGAATGCTTTATCCTCCTAGATTGAAGGTGGAATATTTTCTCAAGGAGGTATCTTCTCTCAACTCCTCCTTTGCTTGCAACTTCTGAGGCCCATCTATAGTTTTTGGTAGGTACTAATATTTCCTAGATAATAAGTTATCCTCAAACATCACATATCGACTCAACATTTTCGTATGTTGATCTATCAGGAAGAATTTATAAGCCTTCATACCCTCATCATATCCCAATAGAATTCCCCTCTCACATATAGGATATAACTTTTTCCTTATTTCCATAAGCATGTGGATGTATTCAAGAGAACGAAATATCATGAGATTTCCTATCTCAGGCCTATTTCCTCTAAATGCCCTCTCTAGTTCCTTATCCTCTCGAATTCAGTGTGGGCTTATGTTATGCAATTACCCAATTGTGTTTCATTGCTCAACGTAGAGAAACATCATCAAAATCTAATCAGGGGTAATGGAATTCACTAAAATGATGATAGAATGATACTTCCTCTCCATAACCCCATACGAATACAAATTATAAGTTGTTATATTCTCCCTCTTAATCCTTAGCTTCCTATAAAAATTAGTGAAATCATTAGAGGTGTATTCACCCCTATTGTATGTCTTTCATGCTATGATATTGCTTCATTTATTATTATCCACGTGAGTTTTATAAGCTCTAAAATGACTAAATACCTCACCCTTGGTGTCATGAAGTAGATCTAAGTCTTCCTGGGGAAGTCATCAATGCAGGTCACATAGTAAGATGGATGAATTCCAAGGTGCCTTTGGATTGAGTCTCACTACTAGCAAAATATTCCTTGAGATTAATGATAAATGTACACCCTTTGCACACTCCTTTCTTGTCCAAATAGAGGTTTGGAAGCCTAATGACCATACATATCCATAATGGGAGAGATCTGTGATGGGGATGGTTCATGCTCTTGTGCCAAAGCTCATATGTGCTCTCACTGGTGTCCATTAGTGCCTAATTATACTGACCTTGAAGTTAATATAGGTTCCCTTCCCAGACTCCAACCTCACTATAGTATCTGAACCGGATCCCTTTGAGAAAATGAATACTTGTTCATTCTAGAAGTTAACCTCATAACATTTTTCCTTCATGACTAGGATAGACACCAACTTCTTCTTTAGGCCAAGTACATAGAGTACCTCCTGTGCATCGATGGACCCTCCTGACTTAAGTTGGAGCCAAATTTCCTCCTTCCCCTCACTACATGCTTGTTATCATCTCCAAGCTCAATATGGATACCTAAATCACTATCCACAAAAATAAACTACCAAATATCTCTATAGCCTCTGTCATGTGGCTATAAGCGCCACTATCCAAGTACTACACCCTTCTAGTTATAGTGCTTGTAGAAAGCCACGACACAAGTGAAAACTCATTGTCTAAGTTGGAAGCAAACACTCTCAATTATGTCTTTGTTTTCTCTACAACTATTTGCAAATTCCGCTTTCTTTTCTTCCACTATGGATACTAAGAAGCAAAGTTTTCATTCTTATGGAAGGTATAGTATTTGATATTACTGATATCTCTCTTCTACCTAAATAATTTTGTGTCCCTGGATATCATCCTTCTTGACGGAAAATTTTGCTTTAATTTTATTCATATTACTTAGCATCACTAAGTTTTCTTGTTAGTCCTAGATTTTTTATAAGTCTCCTTTTATATGCAATCATATCTAAGTCTCTTCAACTTGGGAAGATGCTCCCAAGAACATATTCCCATGACGGATGGTTTCAAATTCTTAGTGAACCTATTTAGAGAAAAATTCACTAGCTCTGCATCCAATATAGCTTCTCCAATAGCTACAAGTCAATCACAGATATGTGTGATCCTCATAAGGTAGCTAGTAACATTGCCCAAAGGGTTCATTCTGCACTCCTTGAGCTCAATTTTTAGAATCATTTTTTGAATCATTTTATCACTTTAAAAAATTCATACCATGGCATGAAACATCTCCTTATATTTGTTTTTTTTGTGGCATGTAAAATTAGATGATTCTTAATAGCTTCGAGGATCACCCACTCTTCCTTTATGTCTTGATCTCACCTTTCCTACATTAGAGGGTCTACTTTTGCTAGTGCTTGCATAGTCCCTGAGGTATGTGTTGGAGATGGAGGATATTTGGACTTGACATATCATAATTATTTCTCTTTGACCATTAATTCAAAGACTAAAATTTCTGAGGGTCTATTATAGCTAAAAAAATTATTTAGTTATATATAGTTTATTTAGCATTCAAAAATACAATTTAAACAATGAAAAATAACACATTATATTTTGCACTCTAAAATAATTTGTGCATAGAGAAATTCGATCCCTCTAAACTCATATTAAATCAGTACTTCATAGGCTTTTATTTTTAATAATTTGTTTTCAAATATTTTTTAATTATACCGTAATAAAATAGGTTGATATAATAAAATTGATTTGACACGCAAAAAGATGGTGCTTAGAGAAACTCATAAAAAATTATAAACTGTGTAGTTCTTCCCTGTGTAAGGAAAATGAAGAAACAATATTGCACTTTTTACTTCATGTCATTATCCCGTACTCATGTGCAGAAGGATTTAGAATTTTTTTGCTAGTTTTAAGGAGGGTTAGAGCGGCAATGGTGTTGAAGATATTGTGTAAATTTAAGTGCTAATGTTTTGTTGAAATAAATGTAAAAACAATTCAAACAGAACCTAACCTTAGATTAGGATTTTGTTCATATTTTATAGGATTAAATTCAACTTTTCTAAATGTGTGCTTGTTATATATATTTCTCTTGTAATGAGTGAAGAAGAGGGCCTATAGTGTAGAGGCAGTCATAAAAGGTGCTTCGCACCTGTAAGCTGCCCAATTGTTTAATAAAATTGATTCGTATTATTTTTGACATTGTATTGCAGCTACAGGGCCGAGGATCCCTGTAACACTGAGTGGAGGCAACAATTTAACCGGCGCGTTCTAGGACCTTGTTTCATTTTCTTGTGTCAAGCTTGTTAAAAATGAAACAAGGTTCGAAGCATATTTATTTTTCCTATTTCAAGCACGTTAAAAAATGAAACAAGGTCCCAAAGCAGAGTTTCCTTTTATTCTTTCGAGCATGATAAAAAATGAAGCAAGTTACCATGAGCATAGTTCATGTCCTTGTGTCAAGCGCATTAGAAAATGAAATGGATCCCATTCTAATTTGAGTCTTCGATTAGATCCCATAAATTCCTAGTTGAGTCTTTCACTTGATGTCATAGATGGATCTTCATTCCATCCACTTCACTGGATCTCCTAGATGGACCTTCATTCCATCCACCTATTAGTAACTAGTAGTCTACTTAGGTACATGAAATGAAGGTATGGGGAGATGTACCTCAAATTGAAGCATATTTTTTCTCATGTTTCAAGCTTTTGTAAAAATGAAAGCACTCTAAACCATAGCTTTTCTTATGTTTGAATCTTGTCAAAAAATGAAACTGCCTTCAATTATTCTCAAGCATAATTTCTGATGTTTCAAACTTGTGTAAAATATGAAGCCCTTCTCATCCTATCTGTCATGGTTTCCATTTTTACGAGCCTGTTTGCACCAGATGAGCCTTGGTTTTATCATTCCATCATCACCATCTCCTTGGCCGATCAAACACTTACACTTGGTTTTTAGCCTTTCCTAAGGAACCACTGCGATGAGTGGTCTTGTTAGCTTGCCTCTTGAAATCTACATGTTTTGAGTAGTTCCATCATGATCAAAACCAATTTCTACCTTTGATATCACTCGTTCCTCTAGGTGAAGTGTAGATTTTCTTGTGGATTCACAACTCATGTAATGTACTAAAACACAAGATAAGAATCTACTCTAATCTTTAAAAAGAGGAAACCAAGAATCTATGAAAATAATAATTGAAAAGACGAAGATAATCGAAGACACATATCATAATTCTTTCTTTGGGGAAAGCCACTCCTCAAAACCTCGACTATCTATTGCATTAATCATAAATATGAGTGCTATTACAAAGTTTGTTGCCACAAGAACAAATATGCGCAAGTATGTGTTGGAGAGATGCACAGCTAAATTAAATAAACACACATCAGAAAATCAAGCACATAAGACACAGGAATTAACGTGGTTCACCCAACCAATCTAGGCTACGTCCACACAACATAGGCATCGGCAATTTATTAATGAAACAGGAGATTACATAATGAAATCCTCACTAAACTCTCACCCTCATAGCAAACCATCCAAATGGTTGTCTGTTATATAGCAAAGAGGATCCAACTGCCTCATAAATCCTCTCAACTCAAATTTAGGATGTATTAACTCCCTCCCAATAAACTGGAGTTAATCTAGCAACAAAATGTCTATTGTTGTCACCTACAGAGATTTTTGCCTATTTCACTTCAAACAGAAAATCTCAACAATCTCCACCTTGACAATAATTAGCCTAATGCCCTATTATTATTATTTTATCTTTTCTGCAAGCCAAGAGAAGCGAAACACCAACGTAGCTTCTCTAACAAAACTGGTTTCGTGAACATGTCTTCACAATTCTCCTTTGTATGCACCTTTTCCAGAGAGACTCCTCTTTCAGTGATAACATGTCTTACAAAATGGTACTTGATCAGTATATGCTTTGATTTACTATGATAGGTCAGATTCTTAGCCAAATGTATTGCACTTTGAATGTCACAAAATAACTTGATGTTGTCCTGCAACCTACCAAATTCACCAAACAAACCTTCAACCAAATCGCTTCTTTGCAAGCATGAGAAGCAGCAATGTATTCTGCTTCAGTACTGGACAAAGCAACAACGTTCTATAGCTTTGACATCCAACTGATAGCTCCACCTGCAAGAGTAAAGACGTACCCTGAAGTTGACCTTCTCTTATCCAAGTCACCTGCAAAATCGGAATCTACATATCCGCAAACAAATTCACTACTCTTATTGTAAGTAATACAATAACTACTTGTGCCTCTCAAATACCGAAGCAACCATTTCACTGCTGACCAGTGTTCTTTACCCGGATTTTCCATGTACCTGCTGACAACCCCAACTGCATGTGAAATATCTGGTCAAGTACAAACCATCGCATACATTAAACACCCTACTACATTGGCATATGGAATTCGAGACATATAATCCTTTTCTTCATCTGTATTAGGACATAAACTCGAAGAAAGCTTAAAATGGGAAGCTAAAGGGACTAAAACAGGCTTCACATTATCCATACCAAACCTCAAAAGTATTTTCTCAATATACTTTTGTTGTGATAGCCATAGCTTACCATTGCTCCTGTCTCTGAAAATGTCCATGCCAAAAATCTGTCTTGCTGCTCCTAGATCTTTCATATCAAATGTCCTTGCCATCTGAGCCTTCAACCTGTTGATTTCTTCTATGCTTTTGCTTGCTAAAAGCATATCGTCAACATACAATACCAAGATAATGAATATGCCATTATTCAACTGTTTAAATAAACACAATGATCATATTCACTTCTAACATAATTCTGACTCAACATGAAAGAATCAAACTTCTTATACCACTACCGAGGCGACTGCTTCAGGCCATATAATGACTTCTTGAGCCTGCAGACAAATTTCTCATT
>APFE031649029.1:0-12281 GCA_000404065.3 Pinus taeda | reverse complement strand
GGTGTTTCAACCCTTCCAGCCCAAGTCACGGCGGGAGTGCTAGTGGGTGAGATCAGGGACTCTGTCCCACCCCTCCCATGTAGTTCCATTCACCTGTACAATCCCATCACCCATATGTGTGTCATTCGGTCAAGAAACTAATCTGTGCCAGGTGTCATCAACTCGTCATATGCGAGTGCCTCTGATGGTTTCCTGCCATACTCAATAATCATCAGTAACAAGGTTTCTCAATGTTAGTCATTGTCATAATAGCATCATTAACAATTCCTAGTCATTCACATCATTTTCCATTGTAAGCCTGAACTAAAGAAAGTAGGTAACATAGGGGACACATCCATCATGGCTATCATCATTAAACATCAACGGAAACATACATATTCATTAAGCTATCAACATCGTAACATCAATAGAAATATACCTATTCATCAAATTTATCATCATCATGCTTTTAGTAGAGAGCATACATATTCTTTACTACCCTCATCATCATAAATTCAAATAGAGACCAAACTTAACTATTTAATGTTACAATCATCAGAATACCGATAGATAAGATACATAACCATTCATGTTATCATAATATCAATGGAAAGCATTCATAAACATCACAACCATGAATATCTCAATCACTAATAATAGTGTCATGTGCCCGGATCCTCAACCTGAGGTCCTCAAAGAATAATGTGTGGGCCTTATGGCTAAATAAATGTTAGTGTCATATCACTGTCAGTCAACTAGAGTGGGCACTACAATTTGTTTGATGAATATTATGAGAACATTGATGTAACATATGTTTATCTAGGAGATAACAAATCACTTAAATTTCAAGGTTATGGAGTAATAGGTGTGAATTTTCCTAATGGACAAGAGAGATAGATCCATAATGTGATGTATGTTCTTGGTATAAAAAAGAAATAATTTTTTTTATTATTATTGTTAACCAAGATTTGAAGGTGAAATTTGTTAAATCACAATGTGTTTTTAAAGACATTCAATATCAGTACAATTTTATTGCCACATGTGCCAGACTTGGAGGTTTGTATAAGCTGGATGTGACCAAGACAAGCCATCAAGGGTTGGCATCTACAACAATGTCAACAATAAAGTTATGGCATCAAAGGTATGGGCATTTAAATCACGATGATTTAATGTTACTTCAAAAGAAAAGAATGGTTGAAGGTCTTCCTATTATGAAGAATGATCATGTTGAATGTGAAGCATGTGTACTTGGAAAGCAACATAGAGACGAATTTCCTGTGCATAAAGCAAAAAGATAGAGGAAAAATACTTGAATTAATTCATATTGATGTATGTGGACTTATGAAAACAAGATCTCTTGGTGGAGCATGGTATTTTCTTATTTTTGTTGATGATATATCTAGATATACATGGGTTTATTTCATAAGAAAGAAAAGTGATGTTTTTGAGTACTTTAAAGAGTTAAAAAATATGGTGGAAAAACAAATTGACAAGTGCATCAAAATTCTCAAATTTGATCAAGGCGAAGAATACAAATAAAGAGAATTTAATCAATATTGTAAAAATAATGAGATTCTACGATAATTTAAAGTGCCACATACACCTAAGCAAAATGGAGTTGCTGAGAGGAAAAATAGAAGACTAGTAGAATGTGCACATAGTATGCTTCAGGTAAAAATGTTTCTAATGGTTTTTGAGCTGAAGTAATTAATACTACAGTTTATTTGAAAAATAGGAGTCCAACCAAAAGTTTAGATCTTAAAACACCTTTTGAAGCATTTTATGGGTATAAACCAAAAGTGAGTCATTTAAGAGTTTTTGGATCCAAGGCATTTGCACATATTCCAAAAGATGAAAAAAGAAAATTTGATGCAAATTCAATCAAGTGCACATTTATTGGTTATTGTGATGATAAAAAAGCATACAAGTTGTTTGATCCTAGTTCCTATAGATTGCTTTCAAGTAGGGTTGTGGTGTTTCATGAGAATGTAGATGAAGGTGAAAAAATGAATAGCACTAGTGTATTGCATGATATTGATGATTATGTCAAAATATATACAAGTGTTGAACAAGAACAAGAACAAGTGCAGGAGTATGTACATGTTCAAGAGCAAGGAGCATCAAGCAGTCATGACACTCCAACAGGAGGAGAGGAGACTCCACAAAGTAGAAAGGAATATTAAAGCAGTAAAATTCCACTAACTTCATCACGTCAAATTCAGACACCTATAAGATATAAATATTGTGGATTAATGTCTCTTGCAATGAATGTTGTTGAACCTTCAAGTTATGAAGAAGCTAAAGAATATAAAGAATGGAGAGATGCAGTGAATGAAGAATATAAATCTATAATGAAGAACGATGCATGGGAATTAACAGATTGCGTAAAAAATAAAGTTCCCATGGGATGCAAATGATTGTATATATCCAAGTTTAATGTTGATGGAAGTATTGATAAATATAAAGCTAGATTGGTTCCAAAAGGTTATTCACAAAAAGAGGTAATTGATTATGAAGATACTTTTGCACCTGTAGTTAAGTTGAACACAATTAGAATCACTATTTCATTAGCTACAAAACATAATTGGAAAATGCATTACTTAGATTTCAAATTTTCTTTTTTTAATGGTGAGTTAAAGGAAGAAGTTTATTTGGTTTAGCCTAAAGGGTTTCTAAAACAGGATCAGGAGCATTGTCTGTGGGTTAAAGAAAGCTTTATATGGTTTGAAACAAGCACCAAGATTTTGGTATGTGAAAATTGATTGTTTCTTCTATGAGAAAGGTTTTATGAGAAGCAAAAATGATCCTAATCTATACACCAAGAAAGATGAATATGGGAATGTTTCTTTGATATATGTATATGTTGATGATATTATCATAACAAGCAATGCATCCAATTTGATTGAAGAAATTAAAATTCATTTGTCACGGGTATTTGGGATGAAGGACCTTGGTGAATTGCATTATTGTTTAGGTCTTGAAGTTTACAGGGAATCTAGTAATACACTAATCACAGGAAGAAAATATATAAGGTAAATCCTTAAAAGGTTCAATATGATTGAATGCAAGGCAATATCTACTCCTTTAGAATAGAATGTTGAATTGTATAGTGATGATGGAACCTTTTATTGTCAACTAGTGGGAAGTTTGAACTACCTCACCACTACCAGGCCAGATATAGCATATTTTTTCGGCATATTTAGTCAATTCATGGATAAGCCTTGTGAAAACCACTAGAAAGAAGCAAAGAAAGTCCTTCGATATCTGGAAGGAGCACTTAATTTTGGTATTATGTATATTGATTAATTTGATGTTGAGTTGGCAGGTTATTATGATTTTGACTGGGGTAGAAATCCATATGACAGGTAAATTTACTACTAGATACGTGTTCAATATAGGTTGAGGAGTGATATCATGGAGCAGTAAGAAAAAACCAATCTTTTCCTTGTCATCCACTAAAGTTGAGTATAAAGCATTAAGCAACACTAACTGTGAAACAATATGGCTTAGAAGGATACTTGAAGATGTTGGAGAAACACAACAAGAACCTACAGTAATCAGATGTGACAATTAAAGCTATCCAATTGGCAAGCTATCATGCATATCATGCAAGGTCAAAGCATATAGAAGCACATCATTTTGTATGAGAAAAAGTGGAATCAAAATAATTTGACTTAACATATTGTAATATAGATGAAAATGTGGTTGACATATTCACCAAGCCTCTTGGAAAGACTAAATTTGAAATTTGTAGAAGTAAACTTTGTGTGTTGAAGAAAATCCAAATTAAGTTGTAATCCTACCTGAGACTTAGACTAACAGGCGAGTTAACATAGAGATTGTGATTAAGGGGAGGTGTCAAAATAAGCACGATTGTTCACGTGTCGGTGAAGTACAATGGTTGATCACAATGATTGTTCCCTAGTTGAAAAAATACAGGCACTAGAAATTTTGTAATTAAAAGTCGGAAGGAGTCATTAGTAGTTGGTGGATTCACTATTGAATCTCCAGTGGACTTTGTGTATAAATTGCAATGTTTGGAATGCAATCTTCGAGCTATTGTTTTGAGTATTAATCTTTGATATTTAAATTTAAATTTATAACTTTCTATAATATGCAAAAATATATACTTAATATAATGACATTGAAATGACATCATATTGAAAATAATAATATCATGAATCCAAAACATCTCAAAGTACCTTAAAGAAGTAACTACTTAAAGAAACATGGACTTTGATAACAAAAAGATTAAATTATACTCTCACAAAGTCTTTTCAATCTTCCTTTCATAAACTCAATTAAATATTTATAAACTCAATTTAATTTTTATAGTTTTCTTCTTTCTTATAATTCCTATCTTTTTCTTTCCTCGCTTACTCTTTCCTTTATATCCAATATCAATATCAATTCATTGTTTAACTATCTTTCAATTCCATAAATAATAAAATATCAATAGAAATTTTATCGCCATATTCTCTTTTTTTTTCCTATATTTACACCCACCCTTTTCGCCCTCTTCTTTCCGTTCCCACTTACTCTCTCCTTTATATCCCATCTCTCTCCTTTATAGGACTGCCTTTAAATTCCATTGTATAGAACTTTCAGCCTGACTTTCTAAATAGGTGATACACTAACCAAATTTCAATCCTCTTTATAACTTAAAAAAGCTAAATACAATATATCACTAAAAAAACTAATATATCATAAAAACATAAAAGCAAATATATCATTATATTATTAAAAACTTATTTAAGAAAGACTTTGAAACACTATGAAAGGCTTTAATAAACATCTAAAAAGGTTCGGAAGAAGTCAATCCATTATTAACACCTGGAAGTCGATATTCACATGTTTAAAGGATAATCAAATGATTCGCTCCCTCAATTCAAGAGGCTTTAAGAAACCTATACACACGTTCTATGGCTAAGATTGTGAGAGAAGGAAAATTAGACGTGATTATGAAAGTCGGTTATTTTATTAAAATTTTAGGGTAAAAATTTCTATTTTAAAATTTTTATTTAGAACGTATTTTTATGGTTACGAAATTTGTTTAAAATTAAACTTAATTTTTATTTTATATGTTTTGGAAAAAAAATAATATATAATATTTTTTAAATATTAATTGAAATTAAAATTTGTATATAAATTTTGGGAAAAAAATATTATTGAGTTTTAAATATTAAGGTTGATAATCAAGACATCTGATTTGCAATTGAGTAATTGTATGGAAATATTAAATAACAAATGCCTTAATCCATTATGATTAAAGCTATTTTTTTTGGTCGGGGTGAGGGGATGAGTTTCACATTAAAATGAGAATGCACTATGTCTTGGTCTATAATTATTTTCATCAATATCAATTAGGGTTTTTAAGATGTTTTGTATAGATATTTTGTCTATTTCATATGTGGTAATGGATAATTTTTAAACTATTCTAATTTGTGGGTAAATAATAGGGCTTTAACTTATAGACAAAAAAAAGTTATCATTAACTTGCACACATTGCTCGAAAATATGATGATTAAAAATAAGAACATGGGTGCATCTATAATGCAACATGCAATCACATAGTTGTTGGGGTGAGGTATCTCCATGTAAAAAAACCATGTTCAAACACTGATGAGTGTAGAGCCCTTATATGCATATGAGGTAAGTTGTGTAACCTTTCCTTCCATCAATAATGAAGTTTAACACATATTTGATGGATCAAATTAATGTAAACACTAATAAGATATTTTAAAAAACATATATTCTTGTAATAACCTTTATTATGATTACAAAATCTAAATATAATAATACATAAGTAATTTTTAAAAATATAAACCTATTTAAAAATTAAATAAATTATTTAAAACAATATTTAATGTAAATATGATTTTGAAGAAATATTTAAAAATTTACCCATATATATATATATATATATATATATATATATATATATATATATATATATATATTATTTTAAATAATTTAACTTTTTTATAATAATTCTTTTTTCTTTTTTTTGATGACCAATAGATATAGAATCACATGGAGCGGAAGTTTTAGGAGTGAACAACGGAAGAATAGCTAGGGTTGCAGGTTTTTGACCACCATGGAGGCACACAAAGGAGGGAGCTCCACTCCCTCCTACAGGAAGGCAGTGGCCAGCAGAGGCAAGAAACCTTTAGAATCTGTCAGAGGGCCTTCAGGAGAACGGAATAAGAACCTGGAAGAGGATCAAGACTTTACCAAACCAAGAGAGGACAATAGCATGAAAGATAACGAGGAAGAAGACAAAAAACAGGGAGCAGAAAACAAGGCACAGAAGGAGCCTTGTAAACCCAAGGCTGAGGTCACTCCCATAGTAGTTTTAAATAATCTTTCCCTGCAGGCGCACAGGGATCACATGCGGACCTATGCTATCATTTGCAAATTCATGGGATTGTGGCCCACTGAAAAGGCATTACAAGCATGGATTAAATACCATTGGAAATCGAAAGGAAGCATAGACCTACACCTTGGGTCAAAGGGTTTCTTCACTGTGGTCTTCACAAATATTGAAGATAAAGACAGGGTGTTTGAAGGAGGACCCTACTTCTATGCAGCAGCGGGCCTCTACATGTGTCCGTGGATGATGAATTTTGTCCCAAGAGAGAAACTTTCACTTCGGTTCCGGTCTGGGTAAGAATTTACTCCCTACCTCTTGATTACTGGCAAACAGAATCGCTATCTGCCATAGGAAATAAACTAGGGTGTTTTATTAAAGCCTCTGAGGCCACCAGAAGGGGAAAATACACATCCTTCGCAAGAATATGTGTCGAGATAGACCTATCAAGAGCCCTACCAGATGAGGTCATCTTGGAAGTTTTTGATGAAGAATGGGTGCAAATAGTAGATTATGAACATATTCCCTTTAGATGTCACAGGTGCCATGAGCATGGCACCTTTTTAGACATTGCTCTCTCAGCAAAACAGAGACAGAAGTAAAGCAACCACAATGAAAGACACTGAAAGCTTTCACAAAGTGGGACATAGAGGAAAAGGGGGCAAAAGGGGGCCAGAACAACAACAAATAGAAAAGCAATAGGCCAATCTGAACAGGTTCCAAGTTCTCGAAGAAGAGGAAGGAATATCAAACAAAGATCGGGTAATGGAAGGAAGCTCAAGGGCAAAGGAGAAAGAGGAAGATAGGGAACAAGCACAGGATGCTACCAAACATAAAGAAACAATGCTGAACGATGAAGAACAGGAGATGGATCAAGATATGACTCAGAGTGAAATGGAAACCGATGATCAGGAACTGTAGGAGATTCTGGATAGAGAAAACCTAGATCTAGAAGGATTCTTGAAACAGGGAACCATGGGAGGGGTAGATTCACTACCTCAAGAGGATTTCAACAGACTACAACAACTATTCCTATGGAAGACGCAGGACAAAGGGATGGAAAAGCTAAACAACAATGAAAGGTCAGGCAACGAAGGAGTGAAAACTATGAAAACCACACCAAGACTAGCTCCCAGATACCCAAGAAAGAAAAGAGGCAGGAAAAAGTAGAACGAGCTACTGATGGAATGTGGAAAGCTAATGATTGATTCAGGTAAGATGAAAGACCTATCCAGTTACTCCTTTACAAATCTTTAATAATGAAGTTCACATCTTGGAATATTAGAGATATAGGTAATAAAAGGAAACAAATATTACTTAGCAATAGAATGAAACAAGAAGCTCCATATATGATCTTTATCTAGGAAACTAAATGTTCCATTCAAAAAATGAAAGAAATTAATAGTAAATGGCTCAATAGATTTGAGTTTCTAGAAGTTAAAGCAGATAATACAGCTCGAGGCATACTCACCCTTTGGAACCCCCAAAAGATTGGCATAATAGATGCGGAGACATCTAGGAATTATTTATCTGTGGTTATACAGCCTATGGGAGACAATGAGACTTATTTGGTCACGAATGTCTATGGTCCACGAAGACTGGATGATAAACTCAAATTTTTTTATTCTCTTGTAGCACTCGGAGATAGACATGCAAAAATTCCTTGGATAATGGGGGGGGACTTCAACATGATCAAATCACTTTCGGAAAAAAAAAAAGGGGGGGGGGAACAAGAACTTTAAAAAAAGATTCTACAACATTTCTAACTTTCATAGATAATATGAAGCTAGTTGACATTGATATGAATAATGGCCTCTTTACTTGGAACAGCAAGAGAGGAGGGGAGTCACAAGTAGCCTCAAAATTAGACAGATTCATAATTTCAAAGGACCTTATGCTCACACACAAGAAAAAGACAGTGAGAATTCTCCCCTTTGGTGGATCAGACCATTGGCCTGTACAACTGGAGGTACAGGGCATAGGCACCCCCAGGAACAGGCCTTTCAGATTTGAGAATATTTGGCTTACCCACCTCGATTTTATCAGTTCATAGCAAGATGGTGGAAAGAGGATCTGCACATTTAGGGAACAAGAATGTTTCTGCTTCACAAAAGACTAAAACACATCAAGCTCAGACTCAAAGACTGGAACAAGAAGGAATTTGGCAATATTTTTGCAGCAAAAAAAGAGGTTGAAGATAAGATGCAAACACTCAATCAAACTCTTATTACAGAGGGCTTTGACAGAGTCAGAGATGACTAAGTCACCAAACTTCATCAAGAATGGGAGACCTTATGCAAACAAGAAGAAATATATTGGAGACAAAAATCTAGAGTTCAGTGGCTAAAAGAAGGGGAACGGAACACCAAATTTTTCCACAGATCCACCATGGCGAACAAATCTCATAATAGGATCTCTTCAATCAAGGACGAGAGAGGTCATCTGCGCAATTCCCATGAAGAAATAGAATCTGTGTTAGTCCAGCACTTTCAAGGTATAGCAAAGGAGACCACTGCAGACAAAGAACACTTTATCAGGGACTTAACAAGGCATATACCAAGGCTAGTATCTAGAGAGGATAATTTCAATCTCAACAAGCCAGTGACTGAAGAAGAGGTCAATGAAGCAGTTAAGGAAATGCGGAATGGCAAAGCGCCACGCCCTGATGGTTTCAATGTGGATTTCTTCAAAGCCTGTTGGAGCATTGTTAAACAAGATTTTATGAATGTGGTGAAGGATTCCAGGATGAATAGAACCATTCTAAAGGCACTCAATACTTCCTTTATCTCCTTGATCCCCAAACAGGATAATGCATAGACTCCAGACAGGTTTAGGCCCATAGCTTTGTCTAATGTGGTGTATAAAATTATATCCAAAGTTGTCACCAATAGACTCAAACCCCTTCTTCCTATTCTTGTGTCAGTGGAGCAATCAGGTTATGTGGAGGGTCGACAAATTCTCAATAACATCATTCAAGCACATGAAGTGGTGTATTCATTGATAAGCAATAAGAAGGCGGGAATGATTATGCAACTGGACCTTGCCAAAGCTTATGATAAGCCGAATTGGACCTATATTAGGAAGGTCCTTCTAGCCTTTGGCTTTGATCATAATTGGGTAAGATGGGTTATGGCACTGGTCACTTCTTCTAGCCTTTCAATATTGGTCAATGGTTCTCCTTCCAAGACCTTTACTCCCTCAAGAGGTCTCAGACAGGGAGACCCGCTCTCTCCCTTTCTCTTTATCCTCATGATGGAAGGAATTGGGAGATCTATCAATCATGCGAAAGAAAGGGGTTATATCAAGGGTATCCAACTTTCTGGAAATGGACAAGCTTTGTCCCATCAACAATTTGCTGATGATACTATGTTGCAGGGAGTCCCAATAGTAAAAGAAGCTCTTGCTTATAAGAAAATCCTACGTGAATTTTCTATGGCCACACGTATGGAGGTAAATCTGTCTAAATCTAAGATTTTTTTCTTTAATACTAATATTGCTATTTAGAGAAACATCTCCAGAATTCTAGGCTTTCAAAGGGAGGTCCTTCCTTCCAAGTACCTAGGAGTTCCTCTTACTAATAAACCTCTGCACAAAAGCATCTAGGAGCCGATAATCAATAATATGCAGGATAAAATCAGAAAATGGGCTATCAGATCTTTAAACTTGGTAGGATGGTTGGTGCTTACGAAAGTTGTTTTGCAATCTATCCCCATTTTTATGCTTTCAGCACTTCCAGCTCCAAAGGGAGTTTTACAACAATTGAGAACTATTCAAAGAGACTTCTTTAGGGTAAGGGGGAAGAGAGAAATAAATGGGCCTTGGTTTCTTGGGATAAGCTTTGCAAACCGAAATCCCATGGGGGCCTTGGACTGGATGATCTAGATGTACTCAACAAGGTTTTAGGGGCAAAATTATGGTGGCATTGGGTAAAGGATCCAAAGGCTCAGTGGGCTCGTATATGGAAAGAAAAATATACCAGCACTTGGCAAGAGAAAGATCACATAAGGATGACGGGAATCATAAAAGGATCCCACATTTGGAATAAGGCCTGGGAGAATAGAGAATTAGTGCAGAAAAACAGTTTTTGGGAAATCAGAGAAGGGGACCTTGCTCTGTTCTAGGAGGATAGATGGCAAAAAGAACCTACACTGTTAAGAGAGGACTTGCTGGACCTAAAGAAAGAAACAGACACCAAAGGGCTTTTCAGGGTTAAAGATTTTTGGGAACACCCCAGTCCAGAAGACAAATGGAGATCCTGGAAGCATATAGAATTTGGGGCTGACAACCCCTTGAAAGCAAAAGCAGAGGCATTAAGGTGAATTTTGGAACAAAGGAAGATTCTGGTTTCAGAGGGGCATGACCAACTCAGATGGGGCAACAATAAAGAAGGCACCTTCAATATCAAGGAAGCAAAGAAGGTACTCCTTGAGCTAGATTCCCAATTTCTAGATAGGGTTTGGTAGAATCTTTGGAAGCATCAAGGTTGGATGAAAATCAAACTCTTCATGTGGTTGGTTCATCACAAGAAAATTATGACTTGGGAAAATATTAGGAAGAGGGGTGTTCTAGGACCTTCTAGATGCCAGCTCTGTGAAGCCCAAGAGGAGACAATGGAGCACCTTCTCAATGACTGCACCTTTACCTCTAAGTTGTGGGACTCTTTTGCTACAATTTTCCAACAGACGGATAGAGACAAAGAAATCATTACCAACACCCTAAATAATTGGAGACGAAACTTTTCTGAGTATGAGTTTCTTCGCTTGGCTTGGGTTTTAAGTCCAGGCTTCATAATTTGGAATGTTTGGAAAGAAAGGAATAATAGAATCTTAAAAAATATTAACCACACCACCCAACACATTTTTGAGCAGATTTTAAGACAACTCAAGGAGACGGTTGACACCCTTGTGCGCAACCCCCCCAAAAATCCACCTTCAAAAAAGGAGAAGCAGATACTTTGTCAGCTGAATATGTAGGGACTTATACCACAGGGAAGGGATAGGAAGGTTATGAATCTACCCAATAAGCCAGATTATTGGCATCCTCCCCCTTAGGGTTTTCTGAAATTCAACATAGATGGGGCCTCTAAAGGCAACCTAGGTCTTGCTAGTTTCGGAGGAGTGTTACGAGATGATGGTGGTTGCATTCTTTTCATTTTCCATTACCATCTGGGAAGAGCTACAAACAATATGGTTGAATTAATGGCGCTTGAATAGTGTCTTTATTTCCTAAAGTAAGACAATCTCCAGAACATTATTATTGAAGCCGATTCTGTGCTGATCATTAACTTGGTTAAAATAATTTGTTGTGGCACAGAGCCAGAAAAAGTCTCAAGCCATTGGAGGCTGATACAGGTCTTTCAAAGGATTCAATTTCACCTCCTAGACTTATGCACAGTGAGTTTCACTCATGCGCGGAGGACAACCAATAAACTGGCGGATGTTCTGGCCAATCAGGGAGTGGCTTGCACTAAAAACAGAGTCAAGCTGATCTGGCGAGATATGCCATAGAACAGATTAAGGGAACAATGCTTTAGTCAGGTGGAAGAGGACTACAAGGTATATCAGAATAGGGCCATAGAATCGAGATTGGGTTGACCTTTTTGCAAAGTAATGACACAAGCAAGGAAGTTTTGGGTATGCAGGTCTATGTTTGGCTTCAGCGTACACGAAGTTTCAGTGGATTGGTGGGAATTAGGGTTCCTCTTCTTCTTTGGGCCAAGGTGACGGAATACAGTCTTTCAGGGCAACAACTATTCCCCGCTTCCTTGGCCGGCGGCAGCTTTACCGCCCTCAAAATGGTTTCCGATGTATCGCACCACTTTCAAGCTGGTAGCGATTTTTCTTCTTCGGAAGCGATTCCACTCACCTTCCAACATATGGCTCAGGGTGGGAAGGCAATACCGCCCTCATCACGCGGTAATCTTCGATAAGGT
>APFE031649020.1:14610-55536 GCA_000404065.3 Pinus taeda | reverse complement strand
TTACAGCTGGGCTAGAAGCTGTAATCCAAAGATTGGTTAGTGGTTACCCCGGCCGTATTCCCTTGGGAGTCATAGGGAACAACCTTGGTGTTAACATAAATGGCGACTCTGCTGGGGACTTCAGGGTTTAGATCATATTGTATGTATGCTAAAATTACACTTGAAATCTGAATATCAGTTAAGAAGCCTTTTAAAGTTGTTTCTGTACTAACACTCACAGCCTCAAGGAAGAGTTGATTCAAGTATCCTTTATACTCATTTGGAGATACATAGAGCCTTTTAAATCCTATCCAGTCCTTGCTATACAAAATTTTCCTAAAAAACTCAAAAATACCAGCTCAGAAGCTAGCTCCCAAAAAGAATCTTTGGTACACTAGGGCAAATCCTGACCCAAACCCCCCTACTGTCTTTGAAAATCCTAATACAATCTCCAAAATCATCAAGAAGCAGCAAGGACCAGATAATCTTGCTCACCTAAGTCCAGAGACATTACACCCCAACCCCATCTCCACTCCAATCAAGGTTCTTTTCCATTCCACCCCTAATTCCCCTAGTTCTCCATCCACATCCCAAAGCCCTCCACCCACATCCTCATCCCCAACACATACTCCCTCGACCAAGACCCTAAGTTCTGCCATACCTATTACCCCTGTGGTACCCATAGTTCCTTTTATCCTAGTTGTCCCTATGAACCTCCAAAACCTTGCGAATATGGCTATGAGATATGCACCTCTGCAATTACCTGCCAATCCTGTAGCTCTACCTCAGGATTACCAAGCCAAAATCTCATATTTTGACTCCACTGGCCCTTACTCTGCTATTCAGCATGCTAAGAGAATGTAGGATCATTTTGAGAACTATGAGATAGATGATGAGAGTGTGAGGATGAGAATTTTTGTCCAAAGCTTAACAGGTGATGTCCGAACTTGGTTCAGGTCACTTCCTCCAAATACCATCACAACCCCTGATGAGCTTTACCAAGCCTTCACCAACAGATGGGAGAAAAAGAAGGATCCCTTGCATATACTTGGTGAATATGACATGATTAAGAGAGGCCCTCAAGAGATAGTTCTGGAGTATTGTGCTAGGTTCAACAATGTATACAATGCAATACCCCAAAACTTAAGACCTCCTCCTGATTTGGCCTTATACAAATTTCCTGATGGATTTGACCCTGATATGGCTTACCAATTAAAAGAAAGAGCCCCCCAAACCCTTGAAGAAGCTCAGAAGGTTGCTGTCACAGTTGAGGTAAACCTGATTGCTAAGAGGAACAGGGCTAGATTAGAAAAGAGAGTTGCCTTTAAAGAGGAACCCTCAGCCTTTGACCAAAAGTTGGATGCAATAATTTCTGGTATGAAAAGGTTGGGCGACAGGGTAGAATCTGTGGAAAGGAAGTCTTCATGGGAAGCATCACCAAGCAACTCCAATAGGAATCCTAACTTTAGGAGGAACCAGAACCCTAATGTAGGTAAGGCTAATAATGATCCAGAAATAAGACCTCCATTTCAAGAAAACTATGCTGAAACATCAACATCAGAGGAGCAAGTGGATGATACCCATATCCACCTAATGGGTTTGGATGATGAGCACCAAGTCTTCCTAAGTCAAGAAGATCATGAGGAAGAAGACAGTAAACAATTCCAAACAAAGTCAGGTGAATCATTTGACTTCAAACAAGGCTATGACACAGCTGTCTATGAAGTCCATAAACAATACAAACTATGAAGCAGGACTGTAAACATAACACAGCTTGAGAAAACAAAGGATAGACTGTAGCCCAAGAGTGCCATAGTAACAGAACCAATGAATGCAACTGAGTCACTCACAAAGGAAGTAACTATTGAAGAAGTTACTGAACAAACACAGAATCCACAAGCTGCATCCTCTGTACAACCAAATCCAGGCAAAAAGCCTCAAGAGGCGAATGAAAAATGCAAGCCCCAAGATCAAGAAGAAGCTTTGCCAAATAAGGAAAAGGTGGTCACCCACAACATTAAGGCCCAGTTTGAAAAACCCTTTGACTTGGAGGCTGAAATCGGCAAATTAAAAATAGCCATTCCTCTTGCAGAGCTAGCCAAACATGATATCTATAAGCAATAGATTGAGAAGTCCCTCCAACTCACTCAAAGTAAAGACAATGTAAATGTGTTGGATGACACCCTTGAATTACTGTTTGGTCCAGAGGTTGATGGGAAAACAACAGGCATAGGGATACTACCATTTCATGTTAGCTTGCATATCCATGATAAGATATTACACAATGCAATGTTTGACTCAGGGGCATCTCATAACCTGATGCGAAAATTTGTCATGGAAAGGCTGAATTTAGATATTACTAGGCCATACAAGGACCTGTTTTCATTTGATTCCAGCCAAGTTAAATGTCTAGGCCTGATAAAAGACTTATGTGTATCCCTGGTCCAATACCCAAATAAAACAATCTTGATGGATGTGGTCGTTGTTGATATCCCACCCAAGTATGGGATGTTATTATCAAGATCATGGGGGGCTAAACTTCAAGGGTCCTTAAATTGGACATGTCATATGCTACAATCACAGTCTTTGGTCAACCTAAGATACTATACAGAGAATCTCTCATGAAGTACATGGTCAGCACTGAGGAAAAGCCTCAAAACTTCCCCATATATGCTGTCCATTCTGACATAGACTCATACATTTTGTTCAATGACAATACAAGTCACACAAACAATGAAGAAATCCAGATAAGCAAAACAGATCAAAATATCAATGAAGGAAATCCTGACTTAGAAACATTGGTTGAGTCAAAATATGGGAATGTTCAAGAGGACAAGTCAAAAGATAATGAAACCAAGACACCTAAACAAGAGTAGGAGTCTAGTAAACAAACTGTTCCTCTAGAAACAAAACTGACCCCACCAAATCAGAAGACTGTCCCAGAAGTCAAACTAAATAAACAACCTAAACTTCAACTCACAAGCCCAGACCAAAGAGATATTACTCAACCTCCCCTAGAACATGAAATCCTGTGGTTCCTAGAATTTGATGGATCAGTTAACAAGTTAGGGGCAGGAGCTGGAGTTTGGATTCATAATAAACAAAACAGCCATGTAGAAGGCAGAGCCTATAGACTAAACTTCAGGTGCACTAATAACATGGCTGAGTATGAAACTCTCCTACTAGGCCTCAAAGTAATGCAATCCCTACAAGCCATGAAAGTGTCAATCTTAGGAGACTCAGACCTCGTTATTCAACAAGTAAAAGGCAATTTTGTTACCAATTATAAAAGACTCAGGTCTTATAGGTCTGCTGCCACTGAGCTACTAGAGTCCTTCACTAAATTCCAGATTACCAAAATTCCCAGGGCTCAGAACCTTCATGCTCATAGTCTAGCTACGTTTGGAAGTACCTGCAAGCTCCCTTTTGAGCCCCATCACTGTTTTACAGCTGAAGTAAAACACAGACTATCTGTCCCAAACAATATAAAGGACTGGCAAGTGTTTGACAATGACACACAAATCAACAATTTCCTGACTTTAGAAGAAGAGTTTTCAGGTCTAAACATAGACACTGAGACAGCAAGTCAATCACAAATACCTGAGACAGCAAGTCAATCACAAATACTTGAGACAGAAAATCAACCACAAATACATGGTAAACGCAATAACAAAGCAATATCACCCAAAACAGCTAACCAAATGCTACATCCTACAATCTTCAACCAACACAACATACAAGAAATCCAACAAGGTAAATATGAGGATATAGTTGATTATGAAACTGAGGTGATAAAATTAAAGGACAACTTTCTTCCAATAGGCTTGGCCCCTTTGGAAGACATCTTTGACTCCAATGAAGTTCCCAATAAACCAAAACTGCAGCCCCTGAACACAACCATAGAAGAGCATAACATTGGGACGGTGGAACAACCCAAAATAATAAAACTATCAGCTGCATTACCTCCTGACCAAAAGCCCAAATACATTGACCTTTTTAAGGAGTTTCAAGATGTGTTTGCATGGAGTTATGAGGATCTAAAATCCTATGACACCTCTGCAATACAACACACTATCCCACTAAAGCCAAATCAGAAGCCCTTTAAAGAAAAACTGAGGAGAATTAATCCTATGCTCCTCCCAACAATGGAACAAGAGGTACAAAAAATGTTTAAAGCAGGCATTATAGCACCAATCAGATTCTCTGATTGGATTTCAAATTTAGTCCCTACAAGGAAGAAAACTGGGGAAATTAGGCTCTGTGTTGATCTGAGAAACCTCAACCAAGTATCATTAAAAGACAACTACCCCTTGCCCAAGATGGATCACATCCTGCAGAGAGTAGTTGGGGCCTCAAGGATTTCCTTGCTTGATGGGTTCTCAGGTTTTAACCAGATCCTGGTCCATCCTGATGATCAGGATAAAACAGCATTTACAACCCCATGGGGAACCTTTAAATATGTGAAAATGCTGTTTGGTCTAAAAAATGCAGGGGCTACATTCCAGAGAGCAATGGATATTGCTTTTTCTAAAGAGATCCATGACTTCCTTGTCATTTATTTGGATGATCTCACACCTTTTTCAAAATATGACCAAGACCACTTAAAAAATCTAAGGCAGATATTCACAACTTGTAGGAAATATGGAATTTCCTTAAACCCTAAAAAATCCTTGTTTGGTCTAGAGGAAGGAAAGCTGTTGGGTCACATTATTTCCAAAGATGGCATCAGAATTGACCCAGACAGAATCCAGGCCATCCAACAAATGCCCCACCAAAGGAATGTAAAGGAATTACAAGCCTTTTTGGGGAAAATCAACTTTCTAAGAAGGTTTATCCCAAACCTGGCTCAGCTAAGCAGATTGCTTAATAACATGCTGAAAAAGGATTCCAAAGTTAAATGGACAGTAGAGGCTAATCAAGCTTTCGAAGGCATCAAGTTTGCCATCACCCAAACCCCTGTCTTAACCAACCCTTAGTTTGATAGAGAGTTTATTATATTTTCCTTTGCTTCTCAACACACAATTGTTGCAGTTTTACTACAGAAAGATGACCAAGGGAATGAGAAACCCATTGCTTTCTTTAGCAAAGCTCTTAGAGATACACCCCTCAAGTACCAGATCATGGAAAAACAAGCATATGCTTTGGTTAAAGCTATTAAGGACTTTAGGATTTACATCCTATACTCCCATATAATAGCCTATGTGCCAAGCCCAATTGTCAAAGCTATACTCACTCAAGAAAACTTGGAGGGTAGAAGAGGAAAATGGATTGCAAACATTCTGGAATTTGATATAGAAATAAAACCTACAAAACTAATAAAAGGCCAGGGCTTGGCCAAATTAATGTCTGAAACAAATTTCCAAGCCCTGGACATTAACCAACTGGACAGTGAACAGGAGCTGGCGACTCCAAAGATCAATATAGCCTTTGAATAATCCCCCTGGTATTCTGATATTTGTTATGTGTTGCAAAACCTGTGTGCTCCCTTAGGGCTGTCCAGAACTAAATGTAGGTTCTTAAAAATGAAAGCTTTGAAATTTTGTGTTATGGAAGGAAATCTGTTTTGGAAGAACCATGAGGGCATCTTGTTAAATTGTTTGATTGAAAATGAAGCTAATAAGATCATGGAAGAATTTCATGCAGGTTGTGGTGGACATTTGTATTGGAAGTCCAATGTGGATAAGATACTGAGAGCTAGTTACTATTGGCCCACTGTTTTCTCTGATATCAAGAAATTTACCACTTCATGTCATAAATGTCAAGTGTTTGAGGGAAAGAGAAAGTTACTGCCACTTCCTTTAAGGCCTATTGCAACAGAGAGACCGTTTCAGCAATGGGGCTTGGATTTCATTGGAGAAATTAATCCCTCATATTCAGGCCAACATAGATGGATTCTAACAGCTACAGACTACTTCACTAAATGGATTGAGGCAATCCCATGTAGACAAGCAAATGATTCCACTATCATTCAGTTTCTTGAGACCAATATCCTTGCTAGATTTGGATGTCCTGATAAGATAATAACTGACAATGCTGCTGCCTTTAGATCTAAGAAGATGGTCAGCTTCTATCACAAATTCCACATTACTTTGGGCCATTCTACTACATATTATCCCCAAGGAAATGGCCTTGCAGAATCATCAAATAAAAGCCTTGTAAACATGATAAAGAAGGTGTTGGAAGAGAACAAAAAGAATTGGCATAAGAAACTTGTCAATGCCTTATGGGCAGATAGATTAACAACCAAGAGATCAATTGGGGTTAGCCCATATGAGTTATTCTATGGATTAGAAGCCAAATTTCCTTCATCACTAGGGATCCCTGTTATGAAACTACTTCAAGAAAGTCAAGTTGAGCCCAATGATATGCAAAGGAGGGTGAATCAAATTATATGTTTACATCAAACCAGAGACCAAGTTTATAACAGAGTTCAAATCTTACAAGATAAGCTCAAGAAAGCTTTCGACAGAAGGACCAAGGCTGAGGACTTCAACATGGGTGACAAAGTACTCAAGTGGGATTCAAGAAGAGAAAATAAAGGAAAACATGCAAAGTTTGACTCCCTTTGGAGGGGACCATTTCTCATCCAAGCAATACAAGGAAATAACACCTACTTTCTTAAGAATCTTGATGAAATTGATTTGGATGAAGGCCCTGTCAATGGCAGGATGCTGAAACACTACTTTGAATACCTTCCATGAGTGCAACATGGCTGCCCTTGTACATAATTTGATAGTTCTTTCTTTAAAAACATGTGAACAACTTAATTTTAGGATCTTGCAGAGGCAGGAAAAGACTGTGCTTCAGCGAAGTTTTATAAATGTGACAGTCTACAATTTTGAGGTTTCAAAGATGAAAAGCTCCAAGTTTTGAAGCAATAGCCAAGGGGCCAAGGCATGCTGACCTGCTTTTCTTGGTCGTTCAAGAAGAAAAACCATCCCCATGTGGAGCCACTGTTGGATACCTATACCAATAGGTTTCATATTTCATGATTAGCAAATCCAAATGCCAAATATGCTTTGCTTTGTTGACACTAAGATCCCATATTTCCAAGGAAAGGCAAGGTGTGTACATGCCTTCAGGTTTATTAAATTTTGATGGATGGTCCAACAGCCTAATCTGGATCATGCCATGTTTCAATTTTTTATTATAGAATAGAGAAAGAAGTCTGTACAAACAACTTAAGCTTGGCAGATGACTAGCTAGGTAGAGAAATAAAGGTGTCCAACTGCTTAATCTGGGTCCTTGGAAGAAATAAGGGTAGATATTAGATAGGAGGGCAGTCAAAAGAAAAGAGGAAGATCAGGGTCTGCTAGTTCAAATGCACCCACTTTAATGAAGAAAAAATGTCAGGATTACTAGGATGGGTAAGTAGTGCAAGGTTACAGAAATGGAGAGCCAACACCAATTGGCCAGTTAAGTGCAAAAACTTATGCCACTCAGGGTGTGGGCATCACAGAAAAAGAATGGAGAACAAGCACTGGAAGCATGTCTAACTTCCCCCAGTTTCCCCCAAAAAGTCATTTCTTACTAACACCCCCAAGGGCCTTGAGATATGCTCAGGCCTCCAGTTCCACTCCATTACATCACAAACCACTTGGTCAAACCATGGACTTCAAGCATGAAAAGAAGCCACATTTCTTGTGTAAAAACATCCTTTTTTTCATCATTTTCATCTATCCTCAATATCCTAAGTCAAATTTCATTTTAACTTGGTTTCACCCCTTCATTCACCTCACAAACCATATTAATCACTAACCTATGATCTAGCTCGCTAACTTCCCCCTCCCCCAAGTGCTATAGCCATATCCCTTCCTTGGGAAATATTAACCCCTCAAGGGTTAGTATTAGCCCTAAAAAACCTCCTAAAAAAGTATGGGTTTGAGAAAAACTATGGTTAAAGAGCAAAAATCACTTTCCCCACCCTCATTTACCCTTTTCCCCCTTTCCTCCGCCCTAAACCCTTTATTATAAACTTTTTTTTGAAATAAAATATTTTAAATAAAAGCGCATTTAAAACCCCCAAAACCCATAAAACTAAAGTTTTAAACCCACCCCGCAGCCCGTGCATTTAACATATTTTAAATCTTTTTTTGCGGGTCCCCCGCTATTTAACTAGCGGCACATCATGATCGCCACCCACCGTCAGATAATCCGCCCCGCCAATCCTACGGTGGGCAGTCGATCCGCCTATAAAGCTGCCCGGCCTTTTGTGTCCGGGGGATGGGTGGTACTGCCGCCGTACCCCCGCCACGCGTCAGGCGCTGGGGTTGTTCGCTGCCCCCCCACCCCTCGAAACCACTTACCGCCTAAGGGTCTACCGGGGAGACCGCTTACCGCCCTACCAACCACACTAATGTCACGCCCCCGTCAGCGTGACGTCACCCCACTTTGCCGCCATCGTGCCTCCACGTCACCCCTGCCCTCTACATCGCCCTGTCCACCCTGCCACCGCGTTAGTGCCACCTGGGCACCCACGTCACCTGCCACATCATCTTGTCCATACCTGGGCCCATGATGATGTCAGCATGACATCATCAAAAAAAGGCGCCAATATGCCAAAAATACATAAAAAGGCGTAAAAAAGCGTTATTTTGCATTATTCTTTTACAAACGTCGGAGCTCCTCTGCAAGCGAATTTCAACTTCCAATGGTCGAAAAGAAAAAGTAATCCACCAAAGTCGCTGTCGCCTCCATTGTCAACCCAACCACTCGTAATTCAGCCAGTTCGACCGGTGAAAACGCCTCGTACGCCATTAAAACCAGGTATTTTGCCGCAGGCACCCTCTTGTCCACTGTTCTCCATAAAATCATGTTTTCCTGCTTAATCAACTCAATTTAAGGACCCACATTGTGGAAATTCACCCCTAAAATCTACCTAAGAAAACTCTGAAACCCCTGCACAAAAGAAGTCCCAGGGAAACCCATGACCCGCGGTGAAATCTACCTATTTTTCACAAAAAGCAGCTAAAAAGCCAAGCTACAGGCTAGAAGAACTGAATTGACATTCCCCTCACCTTTGCTAAAGCACTCCTCTACAAATAACCAGCTAAACAACTCAGAAGCACTCTGCTTCCTCAAAACAGAGTGCCCCACAAATTGATTAAGCCTGTGACAGCCTCCTTGAACTGCCAAAACTGCTCACTGCAAACAGAGAGCAGTAGGCCATTCCTCAGAACTCACACCAAGCTTGAAAACACAGTAAAACCACCAGCAAGACCAAGACAATGGCCACTCCAGCTACTCTAGATGTTCTGCCTATAAATCCACCCAACAGAGAGCTAGAAGCTATACCATTGGTGGACAGTGATGCCCTCATCACAGACTTTGTGGCAGAGAGAAACCATTTGCAGACATATTGCCAATTAAGAAACAGTCACTTTGACAACAGTGACCTGTATGGGGTCTGGCAATCTAATCTACCCACCTACTTTTTGCCTTCTGTCAACATTTTCCCTGAAATCATCCACCTATGTGCAGAGAACTATGAACAAAAACTCAGGGCTATGAAGTCTCCATCTGGGAGCATCCTCTTCTATATAACTCCAGACTCCATCAACCAGATGCTCAACTACAAACAGACCCAGTTGCTATACCCCTTCTCCATGAACTATTTGCTGGATGAGGGCTCCAGACTTTCTGATTTAGACATTGCTGCCATAGCTAGGAAATTCATGAACGTAGACTGCCAACCCTCTTGGCCACCTCTTTTCTCCTATGAAGATTTCAATGAGGTTAGCAAGCTACTGATAGACATGCTAACCTCTGTGTTGGGGTTCACCACAAACAAACACGTTGATATAACTGTGTTGGTCATGCTCTCTGCATACAGCTTGATGAAGACCCCTGCTACGAAATACAATTATGCCAAGTACATTGCAAATAAGATACATGATCAATTGACAAGGCTGGACAGGGAGGCAATATTCAGATATTCCTCATACACCTATCATTTATTCTTGTACTACCAGACAGATAGCTTCCAGTGCTCAATCAAGAAGCTAGACTCACAGGGTGAGAGAAGGTGTGTCATCTTCTGGTCTTCAGTCTTCCATCAAGTACAAAATTCCCCTTACTCTTACTATGAATTCATTGATTAGTTTGTATATCCAGTGACATGCCTCTTGAAGAGGACACCTCCTATCAGATTGTCTAAGGATATGCAGAAGATCTTGCAACTATCCAGAAGCTACAAGATTGGTGATTGGTATTTATACCAAAACCACACTATCATCAGAATCTATGGCTGTGAGCTTTGTCCCTACAGGCTCCCAAAGTATGTCCCTATGAGGCTATTTGCCCTGGAGTATTATAGACAGCTTATAAACTCCAACCTAACACACTTTTACAGTGCCAAGAAGAAGGCCAACCTGAAGTTCAAGGATCCCTTAGGCCCATTTACAATGAATAAAAAAGATGGTTAGCAAGAAGCTGACCAAATACTAGGACAACAAATCAAACTTAAGAGAAGCTTCTGGTGGGTCCCTTATGACCCTGAAGGTTTCATCAGTGAAAGGAGGGTTAAATATAGGCTGCTAGCCTATAAACATGCCCCACTCGCTCAAGTACAACATTTTGCTAATCAAGATGAATGGGTGCCTGAATCAATAGTGGAGGAATTGACTCAGGAAGAAATAATGGAGCAAAATGTAAAGGACTTGGAAAAAACTCTTGACTTGGACTCTTATCAACAGGTCTTCAAGCAACCAGTCCAAGCAGGAGAAGGTACCTCTACTACACCAACAACACAGGACATCCAGCAGGCTCCAGCAACAACAACCACCACAAAAGGAAAGGAGAAGATGGATGAACAACAAGAGACAGAAACAGGGCAGCCTAGTACTTCAAAAGACCAGCAATCAGGATAGGCCCCTCCCCTGCAAACTGAACAAACTCAAAACCCAGTTTTGCAGACCCCTCTAAATGATGAAAGAGGGAAGAAGAGAGACAGAGAAGAAATCACACCTCCCACAGGGTCATCACAGCAACCAGAGGCCAAGAGGCTGACGGTAGACCCTGAAGCTGAAGGAGACATAAGTGAAGAGCTGGCAGAGAGCCAAAGCAAGGAAAGACAGGCGAGCCAACAGACTGCCACTAGCTCATTTCAGCTAGAACAGGCTCAACAGCATACCATGGAGGTGTCCTCCTCCAGACAGCAGGTAAAAAAGCCAGCCACAGTTAAAGAGGGCTTCAAGGAGATCAAGGCACAAAATGAGTTGCTAAGAGTGCAACTCTATGAGCAATTCCTGAACACAACCCCAGCCAAAAAGCAAAGATTAATGGCTTCCTTTGATTTCAAGGAAGAAAAGATGATCTTCACTCATCTAAAGCCCAAGGTTCCACACCCAAAGGCCACAGCAGATTATTACAAAACTAATCTAGAGGTCTTTGCGAAAGACATACACCCCATGGATCAAATTGAGCTACACAAGCAAACTGGGGAGATGGTGTATGCAACACTTGCTAACAAGGCAATGCTGCCCATTAGCTAAAGGAATCCCTGAAAAACACAAATAGACAGCTTGATTTGGAAAGGTTGTCCTCCTCCGCCAAAGATAACAGAATAAAGACTTTGGAGGATATAATTATTGATTTGGGACATGACCCCAAAGATCCAAAGGGTGTTAGATCCCTTATGAAGAAAAAGGAGGATGATATAGCTGCATTGAGGAAACAGGCAAAATTGCCTCCTACCATCCATCCTGACACGGCAGAGCTTGCACAAGAAAAACAGGTGGACAATGCTATGGAGCTGCTCCTAGTCATGAACCAAAGGATATTGCAGATGGAGGCAGAGTTAGAGAAAGCCATACAGGACAAGCAAGGGGAATCTACCTCCCAGCCACCTCAAACCTCAACAAACCTTCAATCTGCCCCTCCAGCACAAGTGACAACAACTCCTCCTACTGATCCAGCACCTACCATAGCTACATCAGCAGCTGGAGCAATAGTAGAAGCCACAGCAGCAGCAGAATCCAGCCTCGGCATGGAAGAATTAATGAAGGTTGTTAAAGAGCTGGAAAATCAAGTCACAGAAATAAATATTGCCAAGGAAAAACTGGCCAAGCTGGAGGCCAGTTATGACAATTCAAAGATGACTGTGGCAGAAAAACAAAGGGAAATAAAGGCCTTGGAGGCCAAAGTAAAAACTCTAGAAAAAGAGTTGATGCTAGGCAATATCCTAGCAGAAATAAAAAAGATTATTTGGGCCAAGATTAGCCAATCTATGCAGGACCAATGGAGGTCCATTCAAGCAATTTTTGAGCAGGTAGAGCTGATAGAAATAGCTCATGTAGAGATTCAGAGAGCCAGGACAGCCCTGGGAATAATGCCTGAGTAGGCCACCAAAATGATTCACTTTCTCAATAACCACACTAGGGAAGAATTGGATGCTCTACAAATAGCCAGCAGATTAGATACAATCCTCACTGCCAAAAAGGTACTAACATTGAGGAATTTCACTCATACACTGGAGAGGAAGTATCAGGAAATGAAGGTTGAAATAGATGAATTCAGAGGCAAAATGGCTATTTTACAGGATAAAGGATTACCAAGCTTAGTGACTGGTATAGGATAGCTACTGTCATATAATCAGTATATGACAAGGGTCAACAACTATGTTGAAAACCAGATCACAGCATCCAGCAGCTCCACAGAAGAAGCAGGGCCTCCCTCTGGGCAAACCCTCTATGACAAGCTGGGGAATCTATTCTTTATAGAGCATGAAATTAATCATCTGTTCGAGGTACCTCCTAATTTTTATAGACACACAGAGGCAGATGAGACAGTGGTTAAAATGAAAAGACATCAGTTACCCCCAGCTGATTGGTGGCAAGAAATGTTGGAAATTTTGCCTAGATAATTCCACTTTGCTTTTTTCCTTTTTTGGAGAAAGATCAGCATACAGGTCATCAGAAAGATCAGCATACAGGTCAGCAGGTAAGTCAGCATACAGGTACAGCAAGCAGCATACAGATGACTCAGCAATCCACCCAAATAGCAGGCTAAAATTAACGCAGCATTTAAAGCACTGCTACCGCCTACTTTCCACAGCCAAAAGTCAAATCTGTCTGACAAAGGAATGTCGGATATCTCAGCATTTAAAGTTATATTTATGTGTCATTTACTTTTTGTAATAGAGTTGGTGGTGCAATTTATTACACCATAACTCTCCGCTAAGATATTTTATACCCTATTTTTGTATATATATCCCCTCAGAGAACGCATTGAGGGTCAGTTGTAATACAATTCTTCCTGAAGAGCTCTGATGTATACTGAAGACTTCTTGATAATAAAATTGTTGATGGAGATTGCTGGTTTCAATGTTGTCTAAGGTGGATATGTAAAGCTCTGTGTTATTGCAGAATTCCTGTGACATTTGCTGAATCAATAAGTTTCTCTTAACTGTGTATGTGTTTCCTGTTTATTCCATAACTTTGTGTTTTCATACTCTTGGTAAATAGAGAAAAATAATAGCCTAGGATTTGTTCCAAACACCCTATGCTCAATCTCTATTTTCTAAATATGTTTTCTGCTGGATTAGCCATAGATATGAATTCTTAATTGCTCATGTCTAAACTTATCCTAAACATGGTGAATACTGTTTAAGAATTCTTAACTGCTCTTAAGCATTACTTTCATGTTTCTTCATTAGCATAGTGAAAGATTCTTAACTACCTTTCACTCACTAAATTCCCACTTTCACCAACAAATCTGATATATTGTTTTCACACATGCCTAACTTTCTCTGCAGCAACACTTTGTCTCCACAGATCCACTTTCAAGAGCACAAATATCTCAACTCCATTGCCCAATGGAACAAACTGTCCTGTAAATCTATATTTCAGTTCTAAAGGAATTCACCAACCCACCAAATTCAAACAAATAGTGCATCTTAACTAGTCTAAAACACTCATGAAACAAAGCTAAACTATAAAGAGAGAGCCCTCTCTCGCTACTGGTAGGCTAGGACATGTAGCTACAAGATTGATTAGTGGTTACCTCTGCCGTATTCCCTTTAGGAAACAGGGAATAACCTGAGTGTTAACACATTCTAGCCACACATTAACAAGTACATTTACACATAAAACACAAGAGGAAATGGCATATTATTAACATATGCAAAAGCTAGTCAAACAAGGACTTCCATGTACCACCCAAACATAGATCGGGATGAACAAAATCTTATTTTCATCCAATCACCCCTATTACGTATTCGAGGCATGAATGTGGGACACACAACAAAACCAATCAAGGCTTCCTCACACTTTCCCATATATCCACCAAGTGGTTCCTAGGCCAGAAACCCTCCTCAATGAAACTATGATTTACTACAATCCTACCAGATCATAAGGCTGTAGACATGTACAGATGCCTTGAACTATCTCCACCTAGACCATCAGGAATCTACCTATATCTACCTCTAGGCTTTACCGCATGTCCCTACATTCACTGGTCCAAATTTCCTAGGCCCAACGAGGCTACGCCCTCTAGGCTTTACTACATATCCTGTCATTCAACAATCAAGAATTCTTAGGAATAATGAGGGCATATACAATTAGGCATTGCTGGAATCCCACCTTCACTAGTCCAAGGATTCCTAGGCCTTTTGTTTCTACCTTGAGACCACCCCACTCAATTTTAAAAACCATCCAGAAATATAGCTCAATCAAAGCAAGAGAACCCATGACACCATGGCTATCCAAAAATAATATTTTAAGGTTGAAAACCACTATAACACTTGGAAAAACCCATGCCAATGACAACATGAGGACCAAATACACACATGCATGTACCATGCATGCCAAAACTAGCAAGGAAATTATACATGCAACTCGATACCTAGAAGAAATCCCTCTATAGCTTCTTCAATCGATCCCTTCCTTGCTTGATCCTTTCTTCCTCTTGCTTTCTTCTCCTTCATTTTCCTTCTTTGCCCAATCCTGGTATGCTCCACGAATACTCTAAGTGTCCAATAATATGAGAGAGAGAACTCCAAAAATGAATTGATGTTAGGTTGCAACCCTAACGCCTTTATTTATTTAATAAACCCAATAGGGTCGAGTCATAGTCATAGTTAGTTAAACAGTGAAAAAAAACCTGTATTAATAATTGTAAGTAGTTAACCCACATTTAAGAAAGGGACCACAGTTAGTTGTAAATGAGCCATAATTAATAAATAAATTGGTTAAACCATGCTATCCAAAGGACCACTAGTTGTTAGGTTGTTGAAGGTCATTTAGATATAAATAGTCGTAGTTAGAAGGGAAATATCATTGAGTCTTATTTTGTAATTGATATCTACTCTCCTGGAGGTTTCCCCCTTAAAGAGGCAAGGGAACATTGCTTTTATCTTTGAATAATAAAAGACATGTTTTTTTTCTCATATTATTATGCGTTTCTAGTTGTATTTCTTTGCATATTTGGTATTGTGGAATTTCTAGTAGGTCAAGAGCAAAAAAGTGGTATCAGAGCAACTTCTAGGGCTGTGGTACCTCCATTTTTGCAGAATTTGCTTTTAGGCTAGAGACCTGTTCTGACTTCTTCAAACCATGGGATCTATTATTGAGCGCATAAACTTGTGGATTTGGGGAGGTATGCATGCAAGAAATATAGGAGGTGGTCATGCTTGATGGACTCCCTTGCAAGCCCTGTGGGCACCCCTTCAAGTAGTAGCACATTAGAGAGATCTATGCATGGACTGCACTTCCATGTACCCTCTAGGTATATCAGAAGCCCCCTAGGCTCACCTAAAACCTCACCGTAGATAAGCCATCGGCCATCTTGCTATTATAGTACATTGGGAGCAACACTCGGGGAGATTACTCGTGTGTATGATAAGGTAGTCAGGTAGTACGATTAGGGGTATGGTTGATCCTCCTTAGTAATATTGTTGGATCGAGTACTACTATTGGACCCTTATGTATATTGCGATCTGTAGCACTTGACACTTCTTTGTGACCATAGTTCCCTTGGATCTATGAAGATTTCCCATTATATTATCTTCCAAATCAGATACACTGGTTGGGGTTCTGTCGCTGCCGCACCAATCAGATCCACCAGTTGGGGTTGTACCTCCGCAATAAGATTCAGACCTAGCAGTTGGGGTTTTGTCACTATCGCACAATTAAGATCCACCAATTGAGGTTCTGCCACCACAGTACAACTCACATTCAGCGGTTGTGGTTTCACAGGCAGATCTGACACTCTATGCAGTCAAGCTTGTTGTTGTGATTAACATGTTTATGACCCACATGTTTGCAATTAACATGGGTGGTTGTGACACTGTCTTGTGTGTTGAATGGCATCACACACTAGGCCCAATCACAATGGATTTCCAGGACTTATATATGAGGTCTAAGAAGAATGACCACATTCATACACTCTGTGGACTCCAAGCAGGTGCTCCTTTTATCATCAATTTGCATGGAAAATTTGTTGGAAAAGGGATATCATGGAGTCATCACTCAGTTTAATGCCTTCCATGCCATAGAATCAACTACTCTTCATATTCATCATGAGATGCAACAAGTCTTAAACCACCACCAACAGGTATTTTACAAACCTAAAGATCTTCCACCCTCTAGAGGGGAACATGATCATAGCATCACTTTGGTCGTAGGGGTCCAACCGCCTAATGTGCATCCATATTGATATCATTTCACCCAAAAGAATAAAATTGAAAAAATCATCAAGGAACTCCTTGAAGTAGGTGTTATTCATCCTAGCATCAATCCCTATTCATCACCAATGGTCATGGTGCTAAAGAAAGGTGAGGAATGACGCATGTGTCTAGACTTTCGAGCCATCAGCAAGCTCACCATCAAAGACAAATTCCTATTCTAGTTGTTGATGATCTGCTTGATGAACTACATGGGGTTTAGTTCTTTACCAAGATGGATCTTCTCTCTAGCTATCACCAAATACAGATGAAAGAAGTAGACATTCCCAAGACATCTTTCTAAGCTCATGAAGGCCATTATGAATTCTTGGTCATGCCATTTGGTCTTTGTAATGCTCCATCTACTTTCCAAAGGCTCATGAATCACATGTTGAAACCATATCTCCAAAAATTTGTCCTTTTTCTCTTTGATGACATTCTCATCTACAACCTAACCTAGGAAAAACATCTTCATCATGTAGACCTGATCTTGCAACTACTTTAGAATCACAAATTATTTGCCAAATTTTCCAAGTGCTCTTTTGGCATAGAATAATTCAAATATTTGGGACACATTGTGGGTCGTGAAGGTGTCAGGGTTGATCCCAAAAAGATATAAGCAATGCAAGATTGGCCCCAACCAAAAACCTTTAAGAGTTTGGGGGGATTCTTGGGTCTCACTAGCTACTATCACAAATTTGTCCACAATTATGGTCACATTTCTAGACCTCTCACTAACCTTCTTAAGAAAAAATCATTCCTTTGGACTGATGCAGCACAACATGCGTTTGTGGCTCTCATATAGGCCATGTGTTCCACTCGAGTATTGGCACTACCCGACTTCACCAAATCTTTTGTGATTGAACGTGATGCTTTAGGTATGGGTATTGGTGTTGTGTTAATGCAGGAAGGTTGACACTTAACTTTCACCATCCAACAACTGACTGGGAAACATCATGGAAAATATACCTAGGAGAAAGATATTATGGCCATATTACATGCAGTAGATACCTGGAGACCATACTTATTGGGGTGACATTTCGAAATCTACACAGACCATCAAAGCCTCAAATAGTTTTTGGAGCAACATTTATAATTGCCACAACAAAATAAATAGCTGGCCAAAATGTTGGGATATGATTCTAAGATAATTTACAAGAAAGGGTGTGACAATGTAGTAGTGGATGCTTTACCATGCCAATTTGACGATGAAAGCACCCTGCAATCAATCTTTGTTCCCATTCTAGATTGGATTGAAGAAGCCCACAAGTAATGGTTTTCACACCCCTCTCTCTCCCAACTCATTAATAACTTGAGAGTAGATCCTAATTCCTTAGTTGGATACTCTTGGAAGGATGATATTCTTCACTATAGGGATCGAGTAGTTATATCGTCGACATCCACCCTCAAAACTTGCATTTTGGCAGAGTTGCATTCATCTCCCATTGTAGGGCATGTAGGCTTTTAGAAGACTTATGCTCTCACTCATCATTCTTTCTTTTGGACAAGCATGAAAAATGACAATCTTACTTTTGTAGCTGAATGTGATGTGTGTCAGTGCCACAAAGGAGAAACAGTCAAGTTAGCAAGAACCTTATGACCATTTCCAATCCCTGCCTCCTTATGGACAGATGTTTCTATGGATTTCATTACTGGTCTCCCAAAGTTGGGAAACAAATCCATCATCATGGTGGTTGTGGACATAATTCCTATATATTCTCATTTTTTTGCTCTACCCCGCCCATTTACCCCCACTATGGTGGCTCAATATTTCATGGACCAAATCTTCAAACTACATGGCAAGCCAACGTCCATTGTGTCTGATCGTGACCCGACTTTCACCAGCCAATTTTGGCAAGAATGTTTCAAGCTACAAGGTACCCAACTCCAACTAAGTACTTCCTATCATAGCCAAACTAATGGTTAAACTAAACTAGTCAACAAATGTTTGGAGACATGCCTAAGGTGATTCACTTCAAAAAAGCAAGATCATTGGGTACAGTGGCTACTTCTAGCTGAATGGTGGTATAATAATAATGATCATAAAGCCAAAACGATGACTCCATATGAAGGAATATATGGCCAGCTCCCACCTTCACCAATTTCTTATATTCTTGGATGCTCTAGGTCGAAGCAATTGATCAACTCCTATAGAACCGTGTTGCCATGCTAGCACATCTCAAAGATAATCTCCATCAAGCTCAAAATCCACTGAAGCAATAGGCAGACAACCATTGTTTAGAGTGTATGTTTAAAAAATGGGATTGGGTATTCCTGCGGTTGTAATGATATAAAAAAACATCGCTTAAAGAAAACGGTTTGCAGAAGTTAGCTCCAAAATTCTACGGAGCTTATCAAATACTTCAACACATTGGAGTGGTAGCCTACAAGCTACCCTTGCCATCAACTTCAAAAATCCATCTAGTGTTCCATGTATCATGCCTCAAAAAAGTGGTGGGAAACAATTTCACAATTCAAACCAGTCTACTCGAATTGGATGAGGAAGGTTCACTCCAACTCCAAACTGAATAGGTCCTCGATACTGGTGAAATACATCTACGTGGCCGCACGATCAAGGAATTCCTCATCAAGTGGAAAGAAACTTCTCTAGAAGATGTGACCTGGGAACCAACCACTAATATTTAGCAATTTCCGCAACTTTAGCCTTGATGACAAGGCTACTTTTGATGGGAGAGGACATGTTGGCATCAAACCCTAACCCCTTTATTTATGTAATAAATCCAATAAGGTTGGGTAATAGTTATAGTTAGTTAAAGAGTCAATAAATCTCGTATTAATAATTGTAAGTGGTTAACCCGCATGTAAGAAAGGGACCACAGTTTGTTGCAAATGGGCCATAATTAATAAATAAAGTGGTTAACCCATGTTATGAAAATGACCACTGGTCGTTAAGTTGTTGAAGGTCATTTAGCTATAAATAATCATAGTTAGAAGGGAAATATCATCGATTCTTATTTTGTAATTGAGCTTTTCTCTACTAGAGGTTTCCCCCTTGAAGAGGCAAGTGAAAATTTCATTTATCTCTGAATAATAAAATACTTGTTGTTTTTCTCATTTTATTCTGTGTTCTGCGTTCTATTTCTTCGTATATTTGGTATTCTGGAATTTCTCCTAGTTCAAGAGCATAACAACTGACAAAAGGTTGTGAACCAATCCTTAGAAGCTTTTTTTATCAATGAGGCCTCTATTTTCTTCAATTTCCATTATTTTCCTTCATTTTCCTCCTCACATGCAACCCATGATCTTTCACCTTCCTTTTCTTCTATTGTCCATTATTTTCAAAAATAAAATATCAATTAATTCCTCTTTGCCTTTTCAAATCCTTTGCCATTGCATTTTCCAATGTCCCCAAGCATAATAAACCAAATGAACACCCAGACTAGGATGTTTTTCCCAACATCAAGGCTCTTAGATTACATGTCCCATGACTATGGTTATTGCTTTTCCTTTCCTAAATTTATGACATGGATTTTTGACAAGGGTTGTTACATTCTTCATGAAAGGTGTCATCTCTTCTAATATCTATATTTCCCTATCCAAAGATGTATATTTTATAAGCCTTTGAAGCCTCAATGTATCCAACAAAGGTTTCCTTCTTTACTGAAGGCTTTAGCTGCATTCTCATTTCCTTGGGAACATGTCTATACATCGGACAACCAAATATCCTGAAGTGGCTCACTTTTACTTTCTTCCTGATGAATAAGTATGTTGGTGTCTTGGTCCCGACTATCTTATGAGGACTTATGTTTTAAACATATATAGTTATTCTAATGCTTTGTCACATATATACGCAAGTAATTTCTAATCATTAATCATTGCTTTAAATACTTCTATCATTGATTTGTTATTTCTATCTAGAACCCCATTTTGTTGGGGATTGTAGGGAGTTTTCAATTTTTTCTTAATCCATGCTTCTCTACAAAATTCCTTAACTCATTTGATTTCTATTCACCTCCATTATCTTACCTCAAAAATTTAATATTGTTTCCAGAGATATTTTCTACTAAAGCCTTGAATTCTTGAAAACTTATTGAAAACTTCAACTTTTGATATAAAGGTATAAAGTACAAGATCCCTTTCTATATATTATGAATTCCTCGAAAACTTCCCTTATAATTATTTTGGAATTCTTTCTAAGTGCACAACCATTGCATACTCCATCATGCTCCACTTGCATATTTGGTAGACCTGTGACCATTTTTCTCAAAACTAGAAAAGCTTTGTGGTTGAGCTGAGCGAGTCTTTGGTGCCATAGCTCACTAGAGCTAATACTATTGTGCAAAAGAGTTTTTGTTGGGTGTCCCTTTCACTTATATAATCCTCTCTCTCGAAAATCAATCACAATGATTGAATCTATACTTGAACCCTTATGCCTTAGAAGGACTTGGCCATCAACAAAAGATACTTTGGAGGCTTGATCTTCTAAAGCATAGATAGAAGATTATTCTTTAAATATTAAACAATAAATACATCTTTTATTGAAATGGAGTTACATGAACCAATTTGGTAGGATGATTGTCCTAATTCATTTACTACATGCTTTGAATCATATCCAAGTTCCACTTGAAGGGATGAACACCATTTTGTCAAATTCGTAAGATAATTTTAAAACCCAGTCATATTCTTGGAGGCACCACTGTCTAATAGCAAAATATCACTTCCTTGAGTGACGGTTCTTGTGAGAGCTGAGAAAAATACATACTCTTTGTATTTTATCTCCCTCGTCTTTTTATAAGATGTAGACTCAATATATGTTGCAGGTGCATGATGTTTTCCTTTTACTTTCCCTTGAGAACACTAGTAAGAAATGTCCCAACTTCTGACACTTCTAACACCTAAGATTATAAACATCCTTCTTGTGAAAAGGAATTTCTATTTTGTTTTACTTCGGATTGTTGTTTCTTATTACTTTTCTTTTCTTCACATGAGAAACAAGAGCTTGATTTTCTTCAGAATTGGTCTTTTGTGCCTTCGATGTCAGTCTTGATTCTTCTTGAGAACAATCTATTGATAGCCTATCAAGTTTAGGTAAGTTCCTTTTCTCACAAGTTCCTTGAAAAATGGCATCCCAATAAGAAAAAAACCAGTTTAGAGTTTCAGTAACAAGCTCTGCATCATCAACTACATCTCGAATAGCTGCTAGTTGAGCCTTGATATGAGAAATCTTCATGAAGTATGTAGAAATTGAATCTGATTTATTGATCATTACATTTATGAATTGATTCCTTAGATTTAGCTTCCTTATTGTATTCTTTCTTTCATATAACCTTGATGAGACATCAAACATTTTATGTGGTGTCTTCAATTTTGATGCATGAGGAATTAAGTGGTGTTTGATTGAATATGACAAGATACTCTTGGTGTTGATCACAATATTCTTATTCTTTTCCTTTTTCTATTCCTCTTCTAGTTTTGGGAGGTGTTTCTTAACATTATCCAAGAGCTCAATTTGTCCTAGGATGAGAAGAATTCTATGCTTCCATGTTCTGAAATTGTCTACTCCCTCTAGCCTATCTTCTACTATGTGATTGGAAACCATCTTGTAAATGGAAAACTAAATTAAATTATTTCCAACTATGTAGTAGTGTTTTTCTCAACATGCTCTTGACATTAATAAATCATATTGTTTTTTTTTTTATATGGTAGGAAATATCAAGGGCCAATGGTTTTCCAAAAACATGGACGTATAAACCGTCAACTCTAGAAATTTCATCGAAATTTCAACTTCTCAAGATTTCAAACTTAACGAAAAAAAAGAGACATAATTCTGCTCTACTAATCTGCGGAATGGAAATCAAAATTTAGAACAACATGCATAGACATGTAATAAGAAAAACCACAAATGCATAATGATTTCTAGGGGGACCCAACTGGGAAAAACCCCTCAAGTGTTAGGATATTCTAACACATAGGAAACAGTTAAGTATAACTTGGTCTAGTGTAGAGTTAGGTAAAGTGTCTTTCTTTACTTTTTACTTTTGTAACTTACAATCCAACGGTCACGATATGTAGTGATCTGATAGTTCATTCTCTCCTTGGCATTATCGACACTTGATCTTTGTCTTAACGCCCGATTGGTCCATGATCTCTATTTAAAGAGCATGGAGGTTCATTTGTAGGGTAACTGTTCATGAGAAAAGCTGATGTAAATTTTCATTATTTTATTCATAAATTACTTGAAGTGGCCACGTTGGCTCAAGTTGTGAACTATTTCCCTCTTTGAGGGTTTTAACCACGTCAAGAATACTAGTTTATTGATCTATGATCTATTTGTCAGTGGTGTCCTTTCGTGTTCTGTTTGAGGAACCTACCCAATAGAGTCTTACATCAAGCCTCTTTGCATTAATTAGTTGAATAGAGAGACTATTACAATTTCTTGCTCCAGCTCTGAGCACAACCTACAAAAAAGCAATTGTTTTGTTTGCTAAATGAGAGCCTCTAGACAAATGTTAGCTAATTATCTACTCATCTACCTCCTATTTCCTTGCACTATCCTTGAGGAAATTAACTCCTAAAAGATATGAATTTCCCTCCTATTTTCTTGTGCAATTACGAAGGATTGATCTCCTAACTCATGCAACACTTGTACACTAAAACTAGTATACAACTCATGTTACACTACCTTGTCTTCTCCATTTCAGCTCAAGAATTTAGATTCCATGCATGCATTACCTGTTTTGGGTTGATTGGTCATTTAACTGATAAATCTTTGAGTTAGACTATTGTCCCACTGCACAGCTGACCTTCAACTGACTCTATGAATAGTTAGAGGTCCGTTAACTAAATATAAATGAAAATAGTTGAACTAGATTGCTAAAATTTAGCAATCAACACATGCATAATTGAACTCAAAGCCCCTAACTTGAATTTTCTGAGGTAACTGAATGGCAACAACTATATCACACTAGTTAACTTCCTCCAAGTTGTCCTACTAGTGTGGAAATTCGATTTACTCAATTTGACTAAGGCTAAAGTCAAATTGACCCTCTTAGCAAGAAAGTAATCTCTCTCCACCCATATCTTGAACCTATGGAATTTGAATTTACCTCTTGGAAATTATTTTGTCAAAATTCAAGCATCTTGCTCCTAAATTGGAGTGTACTATATGAACATAATTCTTGATATCGATGTTCTTATACCTATCATGAAATATCATATTCTCATAGATATTAATGCAACTTTGATTATCACAAGATTTCACTGTAGGATCCATCTCCTAAATAAAAATACCCACAAGTATTTTCCTCATCCATATGGCCTCACATATTGCTTGAATTTCATCTATGTATTTAGCCTTTTCTATGTTGAGTGCCACAAACCTATGCTTTCTCTTGTACCAAGAAATAGTTGTGGACCTAATACTTAAGATAGAACCTATAGTACTTTTCCTATCTTATGGACTCCCTTCCCAATCTGCATTTGTGAAGCCATGGAGCTTCACTCCCTCTATATTCCTATACCATAATCCATACTCAATAGTGCCCCTGAGGTATAATAAAACATGATTCGTTTCCTTCCAACACAACTTCGTAGGATCACCATACCTTGACTAAGTTTGTTTACTGCATAGCACATGTAGGGTCATGTGTTGACAAGATACATCAAAGACTCCCAAGATGCCTATAAATGATAGCATCGACCTCTTCACTAGAATTGGCAATATCCTTCCTCTAGTTTGTGGCTAGGGGTGTGTCCATAGCCTTACAAATCTCCACATGAAATATTTGAATTATTTTAGAGGCATACTTCCCCTCGGACACAAACAATTCACCATCACCTTGCCATGCTTCTAGCCTGAGGAAGTAATGCATTAAGCCCACATCTTTCATCTCAAATTATCATGCAATATCCTCTTTGCAAGAGAGGATCAACTACTCATCACATGTGTTAAAACATCATTAAACACTCCTGTAGTTTTGATGATCTGATATGGCCTTGGGCAACCCTTTCCCATTCAAACTTGATCATTTATTAAAAAATAATATTTTCAATTCCATACGTGACTGTGCCTTTTAAAAAGAGCATAAACACATGGGTATCATAATATAGAACTCATGTACATAATTTAAAATATGAAAAAAAAAAAAAAATTCCTCTTTCTCGACTAGGGTTTACAAGTTTCGGTGAAAGCCCACCTACAAGATCTCGTGGCCTAACTGAATAACATGATTTCTAGTGCCATTTATACACCTCATGGGAAGGCCTAAATCATACAAGGAGATAGGATATCAATATTATAGTCCTTTCTGTCCCAAGGTCAGGTCTAATTTTCCTTATGCCTCCTGCACTCCCAGTCATAGGAAACCCTTCCTTCCTTGATGAGATGTTCATATTCCATTATATTACATCATTTTTCACATGATTGACAGGTGATATTTGAGGCTTTCACTAGATGGATCCAAAGGAAGGTTTCGTTGGTGCCATGGTCAGATCAGGTTGTATTCTTCCGCTCTTATTTGATGATATCATTAAAGAAGCTTTGTCTCATTCCTAAAATTTTATGATGTCATGTTTTTTATGTTTCATTCCTAATATATCATGATTTACATGTTTATACTTGATGAAATAACATATTTATTATGCACGCACTTTGAACTACCTTCTTTTTATATGATTCTCTAAATCATCTTGCAGATTTGATCACTTTGGAGGAAGCAGAGGATTTGGACCCTAGGAGATCGACATCAAACGTAGGACCTATGGGTACTCCTCTCAAACCCAACCTTGGTAGTTTTATTAGTTTTCTTGCTTGAATGTATGCTTCTTGTTAATAGTCTGCCTTTGATATGTTGAGGTTGTCAACCCTTCACTTAGGGAATTGTTTCCTGCCACTAGAACTGGTGACTCTAGTAGGGAATACAGCCTTGTATTTCCTAGAAGGGTTGTGTTTTCCTTGATAAGGTTTTTTCTATCTTGTTTCTTGGTTTATCTAGTATTGTTGACTAATTTGTAATCTAGGCAATCAGTTTGATCTTCTGGATTAGGTTTGTATTTTTTACTTTTCCCATTTTTTCTGCATACACATGCATTTTATTGTATATAGTAGCATACACATGTACTTTCCTAAAAATAAACCCTTATATAAGCTTGTTTCTTTAGAAAGAGTGGCCTGTACACATGACTCTCCTTGTACACACACATATATTTAGGAAATTTTGAATTTTTTCAAATATTTTCTTTTAGTTGGGGGGGGGGGGGGGGGAAGCCTGGCTTTCCTGCCCTTTTAGAGTCATTTGTAGTTTGGAATGCTCTTGTTTCTTACTAGTTTCAATTTCTTTGTCTATTTTTGTAAAAATATTTTGTTAACTTAGTGTTTGCAATTCTTTGAAGTTTTGCATTTTCAGTTTGGATTTCAGACCTTTTGGTAAAGTGTCTGACTGTTCTATGGCTCTGGAACAGTGAGTTGATTCTCAACTTTCCTTATAATTGAATCGTTTCACTGCTTCATTTTTCATTCTTGAAGTTGGCTCATTGAGTTCCTTTTTGGTTATTTGACAAAGGTGTTTGCAATTTTAGTTTAGTGAAGGATTTTGGTTCTCTAAAATCATTTTGTTTTCTAAATATTTTATGTGTCCTTCAAGTCAATTTGTTCAAGTGTTTTTTATCCCTTAGTCACTTTAGTCTTATCATATTGGTGATTTTTTATGGCTTTTGAAGTTTGGAGTCTATTCGCTCGATTTCGATCTTGAGGTGATTGATTTCTTTTCCTTCTTGAAACTTTTATTTGAAGTCCTTAAAAAGAAGAAGAATTTATTTTTTTTTTCTTTCCTTCCTTTTGGATTTTGGTTTTTTTATCTTTTTTTTTATCAACAAGTGTGTGAATCATTGTTTGAGGTTGAAATTTTCTTCGCTTGGGATATACTTTTCTTCAATATTTGCTTCTCCTTGTTTGGTTAAATTTTGACTTTAGAATATTAAAAGAACACATTTGTTTATTTAGAGAATTCCATAGAATATTTCATTTAGAAATTTTAGTATGCATTAGGGTAATTTTCATTGGAGTCATTTAAGTCTCTTTCGATAGATGTTGAATGTGCCATGTTTAAAAGAAAAAGGAAGGAGTTTTTATTTTATATATTTCTTATAGAAACCTGTAGAGATCACTTTTCATTGAAGGAAAATAATTTGCATTTACATGTAGCCTAGTTCTCTATTGGTTTCTCTTCATGTTAGAACATCATAAGTTTCACTTGTGCTACCTGTGACTTAAATAACAACCAATAAGTCAAGCACTTCGTCTAAAATGAGCTGGATTTTTCTTTTGGTCATCGATACATCAATTGGTCTAGGGAATTTGGGGCCTTGTAATAAGTGTGTAGAGAGTAAACTCTCCAAGGCCACTTTAAACTGAAACATGGAAGGTGATTAAAGAGTAAAAATTCTAGTCTCGTTAAGATGTCTAGGCAATCTCTTCTAACACGTGAGTTAAGCATGAGGACGAGTGAAGATAAGGAAAGAGATATACCCCCTCTCCTACTTGTTAGATATCACACCCGCAACTATTTCTCACGGCTTTTGATTATGAACTAGTGATCTTAGTTTCTTATCCTAGGCACCACACAGGTGACTTGGGGGGGGATGCCCATGCTACTTAAGACAAACATTGCATTACTTTCATAGCACTTCTAGAGGGTGCCCTTGCAAAGCTCGAGTACTTTCACTGACAAGGGCTATTGTCTGGAGGTTAACGAAACAATTTTTGATACCTTCGTTGGTACGCTTTGGTTGTAATTATTCCAATCTATCTCCTAAAGGTCCTTATTTTTGCTTTCTTGTATTTTGGTGTCTTTTCCACATCACCCGAAGCATAAATACCTAGAAGCTTCATGTTTGGTTGTATCTTTAGGGACTTTTTAGTGAGTTCGCTATGCTCGTAGATTTCCATATTTTTTTATTTTTTGAGCCTTTAAAAGTTCTCATAATATTTGAAAGTGGTTGAATAATAGGTTCGTCGATGTAGGAGGCTTTGTGGGCTTTCACCTACGAGTGTTGAGCCTTCATATAGAAGGTGTAGGAGTAGCTCTACTAGTGATTTTCAACTAGTAGCATCTGATGCATCAGAGGTTAATCTTGCTTTAAGTGTTCTCATTTCACAGGGTGAATGTAGTACAATTAATAATTTGGACAAAAAAGGTTCGGTCCTTGCTAGGGTGCTCTTCCAATCGGAAGATGAGATTGATATTAAGGATGTCCCTCAGTCCTCGTTGACTCCTTCGAAACCCATTCCTTCTCATCTTCTATACATTATATCATACATGGTTTCCTTGAATCGAAGGTCGGAAAGCCCTATTCACTCTACTTCTTTTTCTAGATGGCCAATGTTAGTGGCATAAGTATGGATACTAGTACTTCTTTTGTGTAGATGCCTACTTCAACTATAGAAGGGGGTACTATTTATATCTCTGCTGTTACACCTAGTACACTAGATGTTGGCTCTACCTCCATTCTGGGTCTGAATGGGGGTGATCCAGGAGGATCCAAGAGAATTGATCCAGGAAAATCCAGGAGGATTGATCCAAGTGGATCTCTGAAGTACCAATGGCATGGTAAAAATGCTCAAACTCAGAGTGGCAGAAACTCTCTAAACTCAGCATCAGATTGACGTGCTCATCATCCTAATTCTAATGATGTGAACAACACATGAATCTGAGCTCATATGAAGAAGTTAGAGCAAGTCAAAGTTCATGTTTGACTTGGATAGGTGATAGGAGAAGAGGATGTGGTAGAACTCTTAGTGAATGGGGAAGTGAAAAGTGGTAGGCTTCCATCAGCCCTGCATATCACAAATCATAGAAGGAAGAGGTCCACAGTTAAGGAGATCGCCCCCCAACACTAGTGGGTTGCAATTTGTGATATCGCAATCAGATATCAGAGGCAATTTGTGGTAAAGAATTGGCCCCAGAGAAAGCCAGAGTGTGATGAAATATATATTGCAATCAGAGAGTTAGGGTGCAATTTGTGATATTGCAATCACAGTTCGCAAAGGGAAGTGGTCGTATGGATTACCACTCTGGTTCCACCGATCTGTGATTTTTGAACTTCTTTCAGACTCGATATATTATGTATTGTGATTTAATAGCATGTCATGTCCTCTTTAATCATAGGCCACTTGTTGCAAAGATCAAGTCTGGTCGCCGATTGAAAGCACGAATAGTAAAAGTCATTGAGTTAAGGGATTAATGAACATCTAAGGAAGTTTTGTTATGTTTGAAAGGTTTGTTGCCGCATATTATGTATGGCGCAAGATTCCCTATCTCAAAAGAACCCACTTGCTAAAACTTGTTTTTTGTCAAGAATTGTCCAAGATTGAGGAGTAACCACCAGCATATATAATAGATTGTCAGCATCAGAAGAGGGGGGAGACTGGCATAATAGCTCATAAACCATTGTGTACAGTAGTAACCTGACCTGACAGTAAGTCAGGACCTCACCCTGAGAAGTAGGGAGGTTCCTAGAGGGTGCAGAAGCATCATTTATCTGAGTTAGGGGTTTGGATAAGTGATTATGTACGGTTTTTCACCAGAACTTCAGTGGTACTTTCCATTTCTAAAGTTGGTCTCTCCATTCTTCACCTATCTTCGAAATTGGAGGTATAATGGTGTTTATGTAAAATTTGCTTGCAATTCTTCTCTTTTCATGCCATTTAATGAATGAAGGCCTCCTCACTATTAAGCATGGCCCGGAGATGTAGTCTGAATTGGATGAACCCTGTAATCAAATCTATGTCTTAATCTCATGCATGATTATGTCTTTTATCTTCATTTTATATGCTTGTGTTCCATGGGCTTTAGGTGCTCTGTTATATGTAATTTAATAAGGCATCCATAGAAAGAGAAATCTTGGATCAAGTGCTATCTGAGCAGGGCTTGGTTGATGTGAATTGCACGAGTACGTTAACTAGAAATAAGCCTCAAAGGATGCACATCACGAATAGGAGACATGGAAAATATTGAAGCTCATTGGGAAGAGAAGCAGTCCTAGTGTTGCTAATAATTGCAAGCATGAACGACGGAGTGTGCAGCCATGGATAATGATAAAGAAATGCACAAGACCTTCCTCTGAATGTCCAAAATGGTGGACATCAAGTATGGTGTGTATTAGAAGAGAAGAGTAGAGGAGATAGGGATATTGGAGAGTGAGGTGTCATCCACATATTCCACTGCTTATGCATCTTATTCATTTCCTTCCTTGAATGAGGATATTAACCAGACACTTCAAGAAGAGAACACTGAATTAAGAAGACTACTACAAGAAGATAAGCAGGAGAAGGAATGATGACATGTTAGGACACTTGTGGTGCAAACAAGGTAGAAAGAAGTTGCAGATTATTTAATGATATTGTAGGACCAAAAGCTTCTCTTAGTTGGGAGGATTGATCCAAGAGGATCCAAGAGGATTGGTCCAGGAGGACTTAGTAGGATTGATCCAAGTGGATCTCTTAAGTACCAGTGGCATGGTAAAAAGGCTCAAACCCAAAGTGGCATAAACTCTATAAATTACCATCAAATCAAAGTGCTCGTCATCCTGATTCCAATGATGTGAACGACACTCAAATGTGAGGTCATATGAAGAAGTTAGAGAAAGTCAAAGTTCATGTTTGACTTGGATAGGTGGTAGGAGAAGATGACATGGCATAAGTCTCAGCGAACAGGGAAGTGCTAAGTGGCAGGCTGCCATTAGCTACACATATCATAGATTGCAGAACGAAGAGGTCTGTGGTTAATGAAATCAACCCCCAACGCTACTGGGTTGCGATTTGCAATATCACAATCAAAAATTGGATGCAGTCAGTGGCAAATAATTGGCCCTAGAGCAAGCCAAAGTGTGATGCAATATATATCGCAATCGTAGAGTCAGGGTGCGATTTGTGATATCACAATCATAGTTCGCAAAGGGAAGCAATTATATGGAGTACCACCCCAACTCTGTCGATCTGTGATTTCCTAAGATCTTCTAGACTTGATATATTATGTACTGTGATTTAATAGCATGTTGGGTCTACTTTTATCGGATGGCGCTTGTCGCAAAGATCACGTCTCGTCGTCGATTGAAAGTGCCAATAGTAAAAGTTGTTGGGTTAATGGATTAATGCATGGTTAAGGAAGTTTCGCTATGTTTTATAGGGTTTTTACCCCATACTATGTAGGGCCTGAGATTCTTTAACTTAAACAATCCTGCATGCTAAAACATGTCATTTGTTATGAACTGTCGAGGATTGAGAAGTAGCCACCAACATATATAATGGATTGTCTACATTAGAAAAGGGGGCAGACTAGAATAATACTTTAGAAACCATTGTTTACAGCAGTAACCTAGCCCGGAAGTAGGTCAAGACCTCACCTTAAGCAGTAGAGAGTTTCCAAGAGGGTGCAAAAGCTTCATTTCTCCGAATTGGGTGTTCAAATAGGTTATTTTGCACAATTTTTCACCAGGATTTCAATAATACTGTCTGTTTCTAAAGCTGGGATCTCCATTCTCCACCTATCTTCCATATTGGAGGTATAATGGTGCTTATGTAAAATATTGTTGTACTTCTTCTCTTTTCATGCCATTTTATAATGAATGAAGACCTCCCCACTATTGAGCAGGGCCCGGAGATGTAGTCCAAATTGGATGAAATTTGTAATCAAATCTCTATGTCTTGATCTCACGCGTGATTATGTCTTTTAGCTTTGTTTTATATGCTTATGTTCCATGGTTTTTAAGCGCTTTGTTATATGTAATTTAATAATACATCAATAGCAAAAAAATTCCTGGATCAGGGGGCACCCAACCTTCTAACCTTTCACTAATGCTTATCCTTTCAGAATGCCAATGAGTGGGATTCCCTGAGATCCTTCAACCTTCACATCTGATATTTCCACATCTATGACCTATATGCCAAGTGATTCAACGTCTTTTTAGGGTTTTTCTTTTGGAATTGGTCATGTCCCTCCTTCTAATACATCTTTGAACTTAGGATAGACTCTTAATGTTATTCCTTTCCAAGGATGTCAACGATGGCCAAATACTTTCATTAGTGGTTTAGAAGCTGGGAAATTATCCCATCTATTTTTTCAATAGGGGATTATGCCATTCCTTTCTGCAAGGAACTCAGAGGTCTTTCCTCCACTAGCTAGTGCATGGAATCTTTATCAAGAGTTATCATCTTCTTTCAATGCTTCGCTAGGAGGAAACCATCCTATGTATAGTAACTTTATGGGAGGGGGTGCATACCCTCTGAATAATTTTGGGACACAATGATTTCCTTATGGTTTAGGTCCTTCTATGAGTAACCCATGGAAATTTGGTGCCTCTCCAAATTAAGGATACTCTTTTCCTAATATCGAAAATTCTGCTCTCGGTGGGTGGGATTCTCCTGCACCTTTGTGCTTATCATTCCTAGAAAATTTAAACTTGTAAGATCGTTCAAAGTTGACAGAAAATCTAATCCAATACAATCTGGCTTGGCCTTTAGTTCCCACGAAAATTCCTTCTAATATTCCTAAAATTGAAGGGATGTCTGGGGAGGATCTGGCTTATCATATAACCACATTCCGTTTGTGGTGCTCATTTAACTCCTTCATCAATGATTCGATGAGGTTGAGATTATTTCAATGCACCCTAATTGAAAATGATGAAAAATGGTATATTGGGCTTATAGTGGGTACCTATTCTATGTTTTGTGGACTGGCTACTATTCATTTAAACCAATTTTAGTTGCATGTCTAATATGACACTGGAATTTAGCTTCTAGCCAACTTTTAACAAGAAAAAGCAACTCATATTTCTGACTACATCCAAGAGCTATGTAGAAGGAAGAGGATCATTAAGTGTTATAGACCTTAACAGTTCCTTCTCAGGTGGTTTTTGAAATATTTGCAACCATAAATTTCTATGTACTTGCCATTCTCTGAAATGTTCACTAAAGACCATGCCATCTCTAGAGCACAATAGTTAGAACTCATATATTCTTAGTCTGGAGTCCTTTATAAGATTCTTCTTGATGCTTCTTGATCAAAGATCCATTTAGCCAAACCTCAGCCATGGCCCCATGTCGACATAATTATAGGTTCAATCAATGGTAGCACGACTAACTTGGTGAATCAATTACAGTAGTTGTCTTTACAATTTTCTTCTCCTATGCAGGCTTCACTGTTAGTGGCTATGCCTTCCCAACCTTTAACATTAATGTTTTCCAATCATTGAATCCCATAGGAGATCAAAATCTTATGGGAAGAAGAATGGATGTGGTAAGAAGAAATATAAGGTTGGGATGTGGAATGCAAACAAGTCCAGTAATGATATTGGAGAGGGAAAGAAGGAATCGAAAATGAAAGTGAAGTTCCCATGCAAGTTATGCAATGGGGATCATATTGCCCATCTTTTCGATAATATTTAGGGTGATCAATGCTTATTAACTCAACAGGGTTCTTTAAGTGCCCAAGCTATGTTAACTAACCCTTTCCCCAAGAAAAACAAATTGTTACTGGCACTAATGTTGGTACTGCAACCCCCACAGGGGGAAACCAAGAAGGGAAATTCACATAGAATGTTTATATGGTGAGGTCTCATGTTGATGTTTCTATAATATGACATGATTATGGTGAGATAAAACCTTCTTAGGCTAAGTCTACTTCTGATATCCTAGATCCACTCCATATTGATAGGCTTGTAGTTGAGCCTATACCTCGGATGCCAAAAGGCTGCATAAAATGTTTGACTATTAATCCCAACACTGGGGCTGATCAAAACTATTCTATAGTTGAATATATCACTCCAACCCCTTGCGATGTCAGTAGTAGAGGTATTCCAATCATGTCTTGCACAAAAAAGTGCAGTTCTCACTGTGATAGGAGTAGTAGATTCAAAGAACTCTCTTGTTATAACATTTGATATGTCAAGTGCTAAGCAGAGACTCCCTCAATATTAAATCTACATATCAGAAAATCGATATCTTTTGAACTATAATACCTGATGGGGCTTCCTCATGTGTCATGTTGATGTCATGTTGGAAGGCTATTGAGTCTCCGAAATTTGTTCCTTTCCCTACTCTGCTTACTGCATTCGATGGTCATTCTCATAGGCCTCATGGAATTTGTCCAACCTTTCTCGTCTATGTTAGGGGAAAGATTGTCAATATTGAGGTAGAGATAGTTGATGCCAACCTTGATTATAATCTTTTCTTGCGTCAAAATTGGGTTTATGCAATGGATGTTATTGTTTCATCATTTTCTCGCATCTTATGCTTCCCCCATAAAGGGAGAAGTTATAAAATTGATCAAACATCTTATTGTCCTTACAATCCTAATGCATATTCTGACTTTACCATCCCCTTGGTGAATAATACCAAACAACCTATTGAGAATTTGGTAGTTGGAATGTATTCCTCTCTGATGGGTACTTTTGATATTCCCTTTCCTATTGTTCATGTTAATGCCATTTCATCCTCCAAGGTCACTCCTCGAAGAGGTTCATTCAGAACTCATCAAATTTTTTATCCTTGGGCCTTACCCCCCTATATGAACACACTAGAAGAGGGGAAAGTAGGTGGAATAGTATAACTTATATCTGCGGTAGAAACTGTGTACCAATCTACAGGGAATTTAGAAGATTCTAATCCCATTCCTCTCCCATCAGAGTATTTGGATGTTGATGTGGCTCAGGCCTTGACTCTCGACCCTAGTTCGGCTATGGATTCCCTTGACATATTCTTACCATTTGAAGAGGAAATCCCAAAAGAAATGACTAGTGTAGAAAGATCATGGGATGATTTGAATTATCGGTCATATTTTCTCCCTAATTTGCATCAATTTGAGTCAAATTTGTCTAGTCCATCTTCAATTAGAATTTTTCATAAAATTCTAAATCCTTTGGCCCCAACACAAATTTTTGTTGAACGTAATATGTCCAATATTTTGGAAACCATTCTGCTGAACATCTATAGCAATCCCAATATTTTTGAGAATATCTTCATCGAAGCTTCATCTTCCCCTAAAGAAATCAATATTTATACCGGCCCTTTTAAGGAATTTCGAGACGTGTTCACTTCGTATTATAAAGAAATGCCTAAAATCGATCCATTGATAGTTCAACATGGGACCAAGACATACGAAAATGCTAATCTTGTATGGAGAAAACATTGACTGGTAAATCCTAGGAAAGAAGTAGCTATTAAGACTGAGGTTGAAAGATGACTTAAGGTGGGTTTCACATACCTCGTTCCTTTAACTGAATGGGTCTTGAATTCAGTCTCTATTGATAAAAAGAAAGGAATGATCTGTGTATACCATGACTTTAGAGATTTGGGTAAGGCATGTCCTAAATATAACTTCCCCACTTCGTTTATCGATCAGATCATTGATGAGTGTGCTAGAAATGAAGTGTTCTCCTTCAAGGACAGTTTTTCAAGATATAATCAAATAACTATCCTTTTTGAAGATCAACACAAGACAACATTTATTTTCCCCTTGGGTAAATTTGTGTACAAAAATATTCCTTTCGACCTAGAAAATGTTGCAGCTACTTTTCAGCAGGGCATGGCTTATTCTTTCCATGACATCAAGCACATAATAGAAGCATATTTGGATGACCTAGTTATTAGCTATTGAAAGAGAATTTATCATCCACATCACCTTCGTTTGGTTTTTTGAACAATGTCATCATTATAAGGTCGGTTTGAGTCCTAATAAATGAATTTATGCTATCGCATGTAGTCAGTTATAGGGATTTCTTGTGTCCAATAAAGTGATTCATGTTGATGCCTTCAAGGTTTAGGCAATACTTTAGTTTCCTCCCTCGCTAATGGTTCGTCAACTTTAGAGTCTCCAAGGTAAAGCCAATTTCGTAAGGATATTTATTGTAAATTATGTCGAGATTATGAATGGATCTATGTGATTACTAAAGAAAGGAGTTCCATTTTCATGGATTATTTCACTCAACACTCTTTCAATGCTTTGAAAAAGGCATTGACCTCTTCTCCTCTTTTGAGTCCACCCAACTATAGCATGGATTTCCTCTTGAACCTTGTGTTGGCATTATGAGACAAGTGTTGTCCTTGATGGCAAATCACTCAGATGATAAATTATATTGCATCAAAGTTATTTTCAAGTTCACAGAATTTTATGCACAGAAAAGTTTACTTCATGTAGAGAAAAGTTCACGGAATTTTATGCAAAGAAAAGTTTATTTCATGTAGAGAAAAGTTCACGGAATTTTATGCATAGAAAAGTTTATTTCATGTGGAGAAAAGTTCACGCACTTTCATGGTTGGTTCATGGTATTAGTCCCACAGTTTTTGATCCTATGGTTTTGGCCCGTGGTATTGGTCCATGATTTGAGGAAGAGCTTGCCTATATAAAGGAAAGGAGATCATTTGGCTTGGGTATGCTTTTGGGTTGAATATCTTAGGATCTGAAATATTGGGTTATTGTTTCAAAAGCTCGATCTATATGAAAGTGAAGTGGAAAGCGAATCTATGAAGGGTGATCTCTCGAGTGCTGCAGCTACGGAAGTGGGGAGGTGCCACAGAAAGTGTAGTGCGGAGACGCCACAGAGGCGCCACAGAAGGCACAGTGCGGAGACGCCACAGAAGGCATAGTGCGGAGGCGCCACAGAAGGCGCAGTGCGGAGATGCCACAGAGGCGCCACAGAAGGCACAGTGCGGAGGCGCCACACGAGAGGCCACAAAGGTGCCACAGAAGGCACAATGCGGAGATGCCACAGAGGCACTACAGAAGGCGCAGTGCAGAGACGCCATAGAGGTGCCATAGAAGGCGCAGTGCGGAGATGCCACAGAGGTGCCATAGAAGGCGTAGTGCGGAGGCACCACAGGAGATGCCACAGAGGCGCCACCGAAGGCGCAGTGCGGAGGTGCCACAGAAAGCGCAGCTGAGGAGGTGCGTGGCGCCATAGAAGGCACAGCTGCGGACGTGCACAGCGCCACAGAAGGTGAAGTGCGTAGAGACATAGGCCAGAGAAAAGGAAATTGCGTATCTGTCTTAAGATCTTTTGTTGACTGATTTTTTTGTTGATAAGGTGTTCTGGGTTTAGTTTACTATTATTGTGGATCTGGTTATCTGGGTGACTTATTGGTACTTGATGATCATTTGATGTTTAAGGATCCAGTTTGAAAATTTATGAAAAGTGGTCCTTGAAAGAAAAGAAGTAGGGGGTTGTAGCTCCCTTCCAGGAGAGACTGGAAAATGAGAGAGAGTTGTAGCTCTCTGCAGGTTGCAACCTACGTACTGGTAAAGGACTGCATCAGTACAAGACCATTGTAAAAGAAGTTTCTAATTTGAAAGAAGATAGAGACATATTGCAGCAGGTGGTTTTCACCCACATTGGGTTTCCACCTTATATCTGGTGTTCTTTGATGTGACTGTCTATTTTTCTTGTTCATGCTCATTATTTTATGGTACTGATATGCAAAAATAATTCAAAGTGTAAATAAGGAGGATTTGTTAAAAGAACTAGATAATACTGATTCACCCCCCCCCCCTCTCAATATTATTTTCAACAATTGGTATCAGAGCGGGTCCTTCTGAAGAAGCTTGATCGCTTGAAGATCTTTCATCATGAGCAACTATGAGAGGGAAGCATCTATCAGGCCACCGATTTTTGATGGGACAAACTTCAATTATGGAAGGTAAGAGTTACTGCATATCTTCAATCTCTTGGTACAGATGTTTGGGATATCATAGAGACAGGCTACAATTTTCCTTCAACAACTCCTACAGATGCGGCCGAAAAGAAGAAATATGAAACAAATGCTAAAGCAGTCAATACTTTGTTGGGATTCTTATCTCAAATAGAGTTTGTGAAAGTTATGCAATATAAATCAGCAAAAGAAATATGGGACAAGATTTTCTTGAGCTATGAAGGAGATGAACAGGTAAAGCGTGTTAAACTTCAAACTCTCAGAATTCAGTATGAGAATCTCAGGATGTATAATGATGAAAGTGTGGCTAATTACTTTCTTCGAGTAGATGAGATTGTGAATTGTATGAAAAATTTGGGTGAAGAAATAAGAGAGGCTATTGTGGTTGAAAAGGTTCTAAGGTCATTGTCCCCCAAGTTTGAATCTAAAGTATCTGCAATTGAAGAAAAGGAAAATCTACGAATTCTTACTATGTCTCAGCTACATGGAATTCTAACTGCTTATGAAATGAGAAAGGGAGGTCCATCAGATAGAAGAGAAGCTGCTTTCAAGGCGTCAGGCAAAGGAGATTATTATGAAGCAAGTCACGTACCAGAAGAAGAAGAAGAAGAATCAAATTTTGTCAGAAATCTTCAAAGGGGTTCTGGAAGGTCAGAGGTAAGTTACCTTTTAACTGCTTTGCTTGTGGAAGAGTAGGTCATTATGCTGCAAAATGTCCTTATAAGGATAAAGGAAAGGAACCTGCTAGATGGAACAAGAAACAGAGTGCAAGTAGGAAAAGCTACTACACTCATGAAAACAGTGATGGTCTATCAAACAGTGATGAAGATGAACGAGGTAATGAATATAAATTGTTAATGGCATTTGAAGATGATGATTATATGGATGCTATAGATGTGGATTACTTTCAAGAAGAAATTACTAAACTTAAGAGATGTATAGAAGAGAAGAATAAGATCATTGATACTCTACAATTTCAAATTGATGAAAAGGAAAGACATCTTGAAAAATTAGAAGGTGAAATTGTTGGTCTTAGAAAAGAGATTGAGAAAAAAAAGCTATTAATCTTAAGTTTGTCAAAGGATCTGAAACTTTGGATGAGATTATCAATGTGCAGCGGTCTCCTCTAAACAAAACAGGTCTGGGCTATAATGGAGAAACTTCTCAAGCATCCACCTCAAAAAGTTATCTTGATGCAGCAAGAAGAAATGAGCAAAAGCACAATGAAGACCATCAGGTAAAACAAGGACGAATTGCAAACAGAAACTATCAGGGGCAATCCATCTTAAGGGTGAACAAAAGCTACAACCAGCCACAGGTAAAATCTTCTCAATTTGGTTCAAGAATAGATGACAAAAGAATTACAATCAATTGGCTGGTAGATTCGATAACCGCAGAAGTTTCTTCAATGGACAATGCTTTTCTTGCCATAACTTTGGTCACAAAGCAGCTCAATGTGTTGCATATAAAACAATCATGACTAGGGAAGCTCAAAAACAAAGAAGTATGACCGGGATTACAAAAAGGACCTATAACAACTTTTCGGTTCTTGAAAATGAAGTTGAATGTTCTATTTGCAATAACTTTTGGTCATGAAGACTCTGAATGGAGGAGAAGGTTTCAGCAGAGAAAGGAACAAGCCTCAAGCACCAAAACATGGAGAATAAAGGAACCACAAACAGAAAGATGTGGGATAGCATTTTATGCAGAGGGACAGGAAAATCTATGGTACATTGACAGTGGATGTCGAAGCATATGACAGGTGATAAAGAAAAACTTGAGTCATATTCTGCTCTAGAAAAGGGAAAGAAAGTCTCTTTTGGAAATGATACTCCTGCTACCATAAAAGGAAAAGGTATTGCTCAATTAAAAGAAAAGGTCAATGCTGGAAATGTTTTGTATGTTGATGGATTGAAACATAATCTTCTAAGTGTCAGTCAGATGTGTGATCAAAGAACCGAGGTGATATTCAGATCAAATGGATGTCTTGTTCGTGATCTTGATACAGGTAAAACAGTGATCAAAGGCAAAAGAACTCCAAATAATCTGTACATATTTGAAGAAGGACAACAACAATGCTATCTAAGCAAGGATGATGAGCACTGGTTATGGCATCGGAGTTTGGGACATCTAAGCTTTTCACAAATAAGGAAAGCATGCAAATATCAGGCAGTTCGCGATCTTCCAGATATCAAAATTCCTGACAACACCATATGCAATCATGTCAGTTTGGAAAACAAACCAGAACTAACTTTCCAGAGAAGGAAGGATCAGCTAGCATGCCTCTTGAGCTAGTACATACAGATACATGCGGTCCTTTCAGAAAAAGAACACCTCGAAGAGAAGAATACTTGATATTATTCATTGACGATTTCTCCAGGTTTGTCTGGTTAGGACTTATGAAGCACAAAGATGAAGCATTCGAAAAATTCAAATCCTTCAAAGCCTTGGTTGAAAATGAATCAGGTCACAAAATTAAGTGCCTCAGATCCGACAGAGGTGGGGAGTTTACCTCAAATGAATTTTTCGATTTCTGTGAAGAACATGGGATAAGAAGAGAATTCTCTACAGCTAGAACTCCTCAGCAAAATGGAGTGTTGGAAAGAATGAACAGAACAGTCCAACAAATGGCTTGTGCTATGCTTGATGAGTCAGGAACTCCTGCAACTTTCTAGGGTGAAGCTGCTCATGCTGCAGTGGTTATTCTCAACAAAACAAATGTTCGGGTGAACAACGCTCAAACTGCTGATGAGCTCTGGAATGGGAAGACTCCTACAGTAAATCACTTCAAAATCTTGGGAGAAAATGCTATATTAAGAATACTGATGAGCAGCTTGGCAAACTTGAACCTAGAGCAGATGAAGGCATTCTTCTTGGTTACTCTCCACATATCAAAGCATACAAGTGCTACAATAAAAGACTTGGCAGAATTATTGAAAGCATTGATGTAGTGGTTGATGAGAAGGGATACATCTCTAGACAAGTACATCATGAAGACATCGAAGAAGATGAAGGCTACCCTCAACAGCAGAATGATGAAGAACCTTAAGAAGAACTTGAAGAAGAATCAGAGCAGACAAGAATAGAAGAAAAGACTCCATCCAGATATGTTCAGAAGAATCATCCAGAATCTCAGATTATGGGGCAGAAAGAAGCAGGTGTACAAACAAGAAGAACAGTTGCAGAAGCCTCAAGCTATTTGGCATTATTCTCCTCTACTGAACCACAAAATGTGAAAGAGGCATGCGAAGATGAATGTTGGATAAAAGCAATGGATGAAGAACTTGAGCAAATCGAAAGGAACAACACTTGGGAAAAGGTTCTTAGATCAAACGATAAGAATGTTATCGGAACAAAATGGGTCTTCAAAAATAAATTGAATGAAAATGGAGAAGTAATTAGAAACAAGGCCAGACTTGTTTGTAAAGAGTATGCACAGCAAGAAGGAATAGACTTTGAAGAAACCTTTGCTCCCGTTGCAAGACTTGAGGCCATTCGAATGTTCCTTGCTCTCTCAAGTTTTCAAAACTTCAAAGTATTTCAAATGGATGTGAAATCAGCCTTTCTGAAAGGAGACTTGGAAGAAGAAGTATACATTGAACAACCAGATGGGTTCATTCTTGGAAAT
>APFE031649017.1:0-17189 GCA_000404065.3 Pinus taeda | reverse complement strand
ACAATAAATAAATAATAATTAAAATAAACAAGCATAATTAAATAAATAATTAATCAACTAATATTCCTTTAAATAAATATTCAAATGATTAATTAATTAGCCGACCATAAACAATAATAACAAAATTAAAAACCTTTCAACTATTAATAAGGTTCTGAAATTCATTCTCTCTTCTCAAATACTATCTCATTGCCCTGATGATGGACTCACCAAGTCAGTCCGAAACGTTGGTTTCATAACTGATCACAGGTTTTCCACAAATTCAATAAACTTATCTTCAGTCCAAAATTTGATGGAGGTTCTCAAGATGGAGATTTCCCACCTTTCTATGTTACCTTTAATGTGCATGATTTGATTCTACATGATGCAATGTTAGACTCAGGTGCATCACATAACCTAATGCAAAAGGTTATTATGGATAAGCTTGGCTTGGACATAATAAGGCCATATAAAGATATATTTTCCTTTGATTTCAGTAAGGTGAAATGTTTGGTTTTAATCAAGGATTTGGTTATCTCTCTCACTCAAGTTCCAGCAAAAATCCTGGTGATAGATATATTTTTTTCTAAGATTCCTCCAAAGATCAATATGCCTTTATCAAGGTCATGGGCTACAAAATTGGAAGGTACTTTACAGATGGATAGGCCATATGCCACAATTCCTATTTTTGGATAGCGAAGGACATTGTATAGATAAAATATGATGAAATACATGGTAAGTGGCAAGGAAAGGCCTAATAACCATCATATTTATTTAGTTCATTTTGATATGGATTATTTCATATTGTATAATGATTTTTGTTTGGAGGAAACAGTGAAAATAGGGACAACCTATCATAGGAGAAATAAGGTGAATTGCAAGGAACAAAATCAGAACTTCAAGAAGATGATGGTGGCCTTTGGAACATGGATTTTGATGGAGTAGTTAATAAAGAAGGGGTTGGAGTTGGTGTGTGGATAATGAACCCAAAGGTGGACAAGTCAAAGTTCTATTCACACAAGCTAGCCTTTGATTTTACAAACAATGTGGATGAGTATGAAGCGTTAATTTTGGCGTTGCAGGCCTTAAAATACTTGGGAGCAAAGAGGATTTCAGTCTGTGGGAATTCAAAGATGATTCTAAATTATATTAAAGGTTTGTATCAAACTAAACACCTTGGGATGAGGCCCTATAGGAATTTTGTCCTAGAAATGTTGAAATTGTTTTCAGAATATGATTTATCTTTGATTCCTAGAGAGTAAAATTGATAACTGATGCATTGGCAACCTCAGCTAGTGTGTTTAAGATTCCTATTTATCCCAATAGGAAGTATGAAATAGAATTCAAACATAGACCAATAGTCCCAGACATTGTAAAATATTGGCAAGTGTTCAAAGATGAAAAGAAGCTTTATAACTTTTTACAAATGACTAAGGAATTTTCCAATTTGTGCATAGAAGAGGAAAATTGTTTTGATGAGGATGAACAATAGGTTTTGGGTTCAAATTTATATGGTTTTGAAAATAAAATGATGGATATGGAGGTTCTACAATTAAAAATTAATACAATTATGAAAGGGTTGGTTCCTCTTGAGAATTATTTGATCAAAATGATATAGCAAAGAATCCCAAAATAGTTCCCACTGAAACTGAAGTAGAGGACTGAAATATAGGGACATAATAGCATCCTAAGATTTTCAAGCTTTCAAGATTTTTACACATGAATATATAAAGAAATGCCTTGGTCTCATGAAGGAATATTCAGATATTTTTTCTTGGGGATATGAGGACCTCAAAGCGTATGATAAGAGCATTATTCAACATACAATTACAATCAAGCAAGATCAAAGGGATTTTAAACAAAAGTTGAGAAGAGCCAATCCCTTGTTTCTTCCTCTTATTGAAAAAGAAGTGAGAATTTTGTGTGATGCAAAAATTATTGTTCCTTTAAGGCTTTCAAAATGGCTTTCTAAGGTTTTCCCTATAAGAAAGAAGACTGGTGATATATGACTATTTTTTTACTTCGAAAACCGCAATAAGGTATCTCTAAAAGATAATTATCCCTTACCTAAGATGGCCCATATACTAAAAAACGTAGTTGGCTCTAGGAGGATATATATGCTTGATGGTTTCTCTGGTTACAATCAAATTTTGGTGCACGCTGATGACCAGGAAAAGAAAAGTTTCTTCACACCATGGGGAACCTTTATGTATGCCAAAATTCCCCTTGAATTGATGAATGCAGGGGCTACCTTCCAAAGAGCAATGGATATATCGTTTTTTGATGAAAAGGATAAGTTCATTGTAGTTTATCTTGATGATATCACTATATTTTTAAAATTTGATTTTGATTATTTTCAATATTTAAGATAGGTTTTTGAGAAGTGGAGAAGGTTTTAAATATCCCTGAATCCAAAGAAGTCACATTTTTGCAATGGAAGAAGGAAACTTGTTGGGGAATATAATATCAAGGGATGGAATTAAAATTTATCCAAACAAGTTTGTTGAAATTCATAAAATTGACATTCCAAGGAATAAGAAGGAGGTTCAATCATTTTTGTGCAGAGTTAATTTTTTGAGAAGGTTCATTTGTAACTCACCAGAAATTATAATTTTTTTGACTAACATGAGGAGAAAGGAAAGTGAAATCAAATGGACTATTGAAACAAATAAGTCTTTTGATGAGGTAAAATAGGCCTTGGATAGTTCTCCTTAAATCTAGTCCAAATTATACTAAATATTTTTTCATTTTCTCTTTCACATCAGAACACATAATTGCAGCAATGCTTATGCAAAAAAATCAGGAAGGCAATGAACAAGAAATAACCTTTTTTAACATGGATTTGAGAGATTCTTCGCATAAATACAATATTACAGAGAATCAGACTTATGCATTGGTTAAAGCTTTGAAAGATTTTAGAGTTTATGTGCTCCATTCACATGTGATTTCTTATGTCCCAAATGTTGTTGTGAAAGACATTCCAACCCAAATTGATCTTGAAGGTAGAACAAGAAGATGGATAACAATTATTATCGAGGATGTTATGGAGATCAAGCGTACCATGTTGATAAAGGATCAAGGATTCACAAAATTAAAGGGATATTCAAATCTGAGTGTTTTAGATATAAATTTCATACTTGGTTTATCAAATCTTCTCAATAGGTATCTGAATTTTTTTTTTCCTCTCCATGAAATATTGATATAGTTTATGTTTTACAACATTTACAAGCTCCTCCAAAGATGAGAAATACAAAGGAAAGATTTCTGAAATTGAAGGCTATAAAATTCTGCATTTTTAATCAATTTATGTACTGAAAAGACTCAAGAGGTGTCACGTTGAATTTTTACTTAAGGATGAGGCATAGAAGGTTATGGAATAATTTCACAAAGGATATTGTTGAGGCCACCATTTTTGGAAATCCACAACTAACAATATTTTGAGGGCTGGCTTTTACTAGCCAACCTTGTTTGTTGATGTTTATAAAAGGGTTTCAAGTTACGATGAATGTAAAACTTTTGAAAGAAAAAGGAAGCTCTTTCCTTTACCCTTGAAACCAATTGTCGTTGAAGCACCATTCCAGCAGTGGGGTCTTGATTTTATTGGGGAAATGCATCCATCATCTTCAGGCTAGGACAAATGGATTTTGATAGCCACGAATTATTTTACAAAGTGGATAGAAGTGATACCAATTAGGGAGACAACAGACACAGTCATGATTGAGTTTCTGGAAGGTAATATACTCTCAATATTTAGTTGTCTTCATAGAATAATCACTGACAATGATGTTGCTTTGAATTCTAATAAAATGATTGAATTATGCCATAAATATCATATTGTACTCAGTTTCTCTAATGCATATTACCCATAGGGTAATGGTATGGTCCTCAAATAATAGTTTGGTGAATATTATGAATAAACTTCTACAAGAAAATAAGAAAACATGGCACAAGAAGTTGGTTTATGCACTATGGGATGATAGAGTGAACACTAAGAAGTCAATTGGTATGTCATATTTTCAACTGGTGTACGTAACATATGTTGTTTTTCCTTCTTCCTTAGGAATTCCAGTAATGAAGTTGTTGTAGGGAGCATATGTAGAGCCAAATGACTTGCAAAGAAGAATAAATTAGTTGATTCAATTGCAACAAATAAGAGAGGAAGTATATAACAATACCCAAGCAATCCAGGATAAAATTAAGAAGATTTGTGACCGAAGGACAAAGGACGAATATTTTTTAGGCTTGCGACTTGGTTCTGAAGTGGGATGTTAGGAATGAAGATAAAGGTAAATATGGAAAATTTGAAAATCATTGGAAAGGATCATTCAAGATTGCATATTTCCATGGGAGTAATGCATATTTATTGCAAAATTTGACAAGAGAATTTCTCACAGGAGGGCCTGCAAATGGAAAGTTTGTCAAGAATTATTTTAGTTAAAACCAGTTTGTTTTTATCACTTCATTCAATTTTTATTATTGTAGGTGTGGGCAGTTGTCACCATAATTTTAAACCCAAGGAGAAGGCTCTAGGATTTTGAAGAGCTGCTACCAAGTTTTAGAATGTAATAAGTTATGAGTCAGTCATGGGTCAATTATGTTTCAAGTAAAGAGTCAATAAAGCCCAATGGTCAGGCTACTAGTCTACGATGTTCTTGTCACCTCATAAGGCGGATATCATCCCCATTGGAGCCAATGTTAGTGTCCTATATTATAGTAGTGAAACTTAACTTTTATATTTTAAAATTATTTTGATAAATGTGTAAAGGTTTTTCTATGATCTCTTACAGATCAAGATATTGGTCTTAGTAAAGAATGAAAGATTTCATTATTGATGTAATTATGTTAGAGTGTATGAAAGATGATGTAAACATAGTTATGAATTCCATAAATATTGAGTCAAGTAATTCTATGGTCAATGTCTCATACAAGATCATGAGTGAGTTCATAGTGAGTCTTGTCTTCTCATCACTAGCACAAATTAGTGGGGTCGTGATAGTCAATTAGGTTGTCAAATCAAATTGTGCCATGACATCACCACCAATACAAGGGTTCTGAGACATGTTACACATCTTTCATTTGTTGCACTCTCATGATTAAGGATCCAAATCACAATGATTGTCTTCGAAGGTCAGGCTTGGTCACCTTGGGAGTTCAAAAATTTGCTTTAGCATCAAAAATACTATAGATCCATTCTTCTTTCATCGAAAGCATTCTGGACATCATTTGAATTTCCTTGTGCTATGTCTGCAAACGAGGTGTTGTGCTCAAGAGACATTCATTGTGCTTCTTCAAGTTGAAAGGTTATTGCTACTTCCAGGTTCCAATTCCTCATTTTCTTCAATGATTTTTCTTGCATTTTCTCTAACTTTCCCTTACCTCTTGAAGAAAATTCTCAGATAACCTTGTAAACTTCAAAATTTTCACTCGTTGTGTTTTCTTTGTTGAGCATGAAAAAATACGTTGTGCTTTCATGCAATGGTTGCATTTTCTCTTTTGCTTATGTCAAATATTCAAAACTTTGTTTTTCACCTATATCTTGGAGTCATAAAATTCCATATCAGTCGTCTGTAGTCTCAACAACCTTGTTTTGTTCTATAAAACATCAAGAAAGTTGTCTTCCTCATGTGTTGTGCTTTCTCGTTGCATATGTGTATTTGAATTTCTATTGTAGATAAAAGCAACAAACTACTCCATTTGGGTCTAGAGGTTGAGATTTGTTGCATGAACTTGTTAATGTAGTCATTTTTATTCAAAGTTTTACATAAGCCCTCATCTGAAACATTAATTCCATAGTCGTTACACTATTGTTCCACTGGTTGTCAAACACTAAAAATTGAATTGAAAAAATCCCTATAATTCATCTTTGTTGCAAGTCATGTCAACTCTAGACAAAAAAAGGCACAAAGGAGAAGACATTGTCAGGTTTGAGCCATAATACCTTGCCGTGATAAAATCAAATCTAGTAATTAGGGTTTCATTTGAGAAAACTTGATGCATCAGGTTTTCTGAGAAAATTCGGAGTTGAAGTGCTCAGTTAACCAAGGAATTTCTGGTGACCTTCACTAGGTTAGATGTTCAGGTTGGTGAATTCAGTTTTCTAGTGTTAGATGTTACCATTTCAGTAGCTACAGAAATCCCTCTAGAAGGAGAACAGTGGTTTAAGGGCATGACTCTAGACATAATCAACTACAAGAATTTCTTAAAACCAAAGTGCGGAAACAAAGAAAATGGTGTTATTTTGCAAAGGGAGTATTTGTTTGAGTCCTACAACAAGATTATTAATGTCACATCGAGATATCTCACTTGTGAAGGCATATTTGGAAGAGTTTATCAGTGTCATATTAGATTGTTGACGCATTTCATAGGTAAAATCCCTCTAAGTCTTCCTTTCTATTTGTTCAGGAGTATCAATAAAATGGCAGATAAATTTTAGGGAAAAATGACTCAAGTAGAGCCCAGTATATTTCATTTCTCTTTCACTAAATTGTTGCTCGTGCAAGAACTGAGGAAAAGTAATCAACCATGGAAAGCATTCTTAGATTCATCCAAGTTGGAAGTTGAGTTACGAACTAGCCCTTGGAGTAAAAAGGATACACCTTTATCTATGGAAAGAGATGTGAAATCACCAGTTGAAAGCTTAGTAAATTTCCATCGCTTTCAGTTGATCCATTAGAAAAGAAAATAGTAAAAAACTTCATTTTTCTCCTAAGGCAGTGAAAGTTCCCAAGAATCCACTCATAAGAGCTACTGCAAAGAATTTTCCTATGGAATAAATACATGAATAGCCAACTGAATTTATAGATACCATATATGAGGATGTTGTTCCAAAGGATAAGGATAAGGAGATATTAGAACTGCATGAACAATTGAAGAAGGCACACTTGGTTATTGCCCAATTACAGCATGACAATAAGGAGTTGAAGAAGACTGCATTAAAAATTACACCTAAGATTGGTAAAATAGAACCATCAATTGCTAAATCCAAAGGTAAATTGAAGGTAGTAACAAAGAGAATTCAAGATTTATAGGCTTCATCAGGAAGAATCCATGTGGCCAGGTCTTCAGCAAGAAAGTTGTAGTTACAAAAGGAAGAATTAGTGAAAGAAGATAAGAAGGGTGAGGTGGATGAAGAGCAGGATGCTTTCCATAGGTTGAGGAAAAATTTTAAGAAATGCCAGAATGAGATCACTAGACTTGATAAACAATATTAAATAGCCCGAAAAAAGATACATGATCATTTGAACATGTGTGAGCCAACATTGTCAAATGATAAGTATATGCTGAAGGGAACTCTGCCTTTACACAGGAAGCTCAACAATATTTGAAAACAAAACCTCACCTTCAAAAAGGAACTAAGAGCTGCTAAACAAAAATTATGGGATACATCACAAGAAATATAAGAGAGGGATAGAGGAAAGCTTGATTTACTAGGTGAGGTAGCTAAAGTCTGAGTCTTGAAGCATGTAATTGAAACAATTTTTTCTTTTCCCTTTCTCCCAAGTATACTAGTTGAATGAAGTTGGAAGAGGAGGTTGAGATTTTTATATTTTACATGAAGTCCTTTTGGGATCACAATCAGTAAAATTTCTAAAATTTATGTAATTTTTTGCAAACAGAGCAGCTCACAAAGTAATGATACACTATTGACAAGGAATTAATGTTTCATGGAAATGTCAGGTTTTGACATCTTTCTTGTGAGTGGAAAATTGAAAAAGGATTACAATACTATCAGCATCATCATCAAGTTATCTGTTTTATTTAGAGACCTTAGCACTAGTCAAAATTGTGAAGGAAAAATTTTGTTGCGCTTTCACACATGCACCACACTTTTACGATAGGTGGAGTTTTTGAAATATGGAAGGTTTGTACAATGAAAAGACATTTATTAAGGGGAATTCAATGTACAGGTTATTTTCTATATGCATGACTGATTCAGAGGCTTAGAAATTGGTCAGAATAAATCAAACCATGAAGTTGTTGTGCTTTTGTGTTTCCTTTTTGTTGGAGTAGGAAGTAGCACAATCCCTGCATTATGTTTCCACATAGTCAACTCTTTGACCATAAAATTTGTATCTAAATTTCATGTAATTGACTTTTTATGATCATATTAAATGTCTTGAGGTGTTTAGGATCTTTGAAACTAGTTTTAGGCATTTCAGTCAAAGTACTTTGTTTGAGAAAGGTTTAGTCAAAAAAGTTTCCTAGTTTGTGTTGGAAATACTGAGCAGGGGTTGAATCATTATTCCTTAGAAATTAACACTTTTAAATACTTTCAGAGCATTAGTTATTCTTTAATTATTATTAATGTTTATGCAGTAATAACAATAAATAAAAGAACATAGTAAGCACAAGAAGTTTAGGTGGAAAACCCCCTCCGAGTTAAAAACCATCGAATGCTTTTGTAATAAATTATTTAATATTTAGTTATAACTGAAATGAAAGCACCAACTTCCTAGAATTTTATAAAACCTTTCTTCTCTAGATCTGACTCGAAGGATGCCCCAACACCTTGGTTTCTTCAGTAATCAACTAAATGGATGCCCCAACACCCTAGTGAGCCACAACTCACCCTAGAACCACCCTACCACCCTGAAGTGTTCACAGGCCCCAACCTATAGGCGACTTCATACACCTGCCTAGCGTGTCCCTGCCACCCTATAATTACTGACATAAGACAAGGCTTTTGATTCCCAAACCATGGACAACAATCCAAGTTACAATAACATGTACAATGATTTTCATGTGCTTGACCAAATACCAATCGCTCTATGACCCGCAACACAACCATGACATCATCCCAACAATGATTCGTATACCTCCTAACACTGCTTCTTTGACTCTAGGCAAAATGACTCTTTCACAAATGACCCTTTACAATCTTTACAATGATGACCCTTATACCTCCTAACACAACCTCTTCGACTCTAGGAAAAATGACTCTTTCACAAATGACTCTTTTACAATCTTTACAATGATGACTCTTTTATAGATGACTCTTTTACAACTTTAAAATCATAACTCTTTTAAAAATGACTCTTTTACAATGATGACTCTTTTATAAATGACTCTTTTACAACTTTACAATGATGAGTCTTGGCATAAATAATACTTCACGATATCTGGAAGGTTGCCATGTCTTCAAGGATGTCCCACTGTAATGCTTCCTTTGATTTGATACTTCTTCTCTTGAATTCTTGCTTGATGTTGTACTTGAATCTTCTTCTACCTACATGCAAAATTTTACAGGTGAAACCAATCCCAAGACAAAAAAAAAAATAACCTTCAACTTGCCTTTGCCTACAAAACACATGTAAGTGCATATTAATGAATACATACAAATTAAAATTACAATGCGTACATGATGTGTGTTTGTCACTTTTTTTGTTGACTTGTTGTAGCAGTAGACAAAGACTCCCACTCCTAATATAGGCATATACTATTTCCAAGACTATATCAAAAGTTTGTCGCTTGACTGTTGATGTGTGGTCCTTACTGCAGTGATCCTTGAATGCATGCTTTTTCTTGCCTTCTAAGAGCTCTATATTGACTGCATTGTATCCATGTAATTTTTTATCTCCAAGGTCTTAAATTGCATCTTGTTGTATCCTTATAAGTCCTCTTTCCAACCCTATAGGTTTGATCAAGATTGGATTCTTCAAGAAAGAGTTATTCTCAATCTCTCACAATGACATGATTATAGACTAGTTCAATAGAGAGAAATTTTATGACATGCCATGTGTAAGGGTTGCAACCTTCGGCCCTAAAACTAATACCCAACAAACTACAGTTCATTCTCTTTCTGTCACTATTTACGAAATTTGAATCAAATTCTCAAAGAAAATGTTATGATGTTTTTACCAACGCCGCCTATTTGACATGGAATTTTGGATCCTGCAAAAACCCTGACTTCCTCAGATCATATCTCCAAAAATGTAGTGAACCAAGATATTAAAGTCAGTTGTGATGTTCATCAATCTTTTGGATCAAATGGGTTTAATTTCATCTTCTGAAGCTTCACAGAAATAAATAAATAAAAATAAAATAATATATAAATAATAAATAATATATAATAATAATAATTAATAATATAATAATAATAATAATAAATAATAAATAAATTATAGCAACCAATTCAATGATGGCTTGTTTGAAGCCAAGAAATCCCTACTAGCGAAGGATATGACGATCACTATTTACATGAATGTCTTGAGTTGAGAGGGTCCTCAACAAGTGAACATTGGAGGTATTTTAGGAGAAAAAAAACATTATTAATTATTGACTATTCAATTACCACAACCAATTATGAGTGCCATGCCACAACCCCATAGGATTTTAGCCCACTAACTGGGGTTACTAAATTCAAATACAAATATCTCTAAAACCGTGAGAATTACCTGGCATGCCATATATCAAAGGAAAAATCTCAACCAGTAGAATCCATATAGAGTATCCTTGACTCAAAATAGAGTAATTTGTCAAGAAAAAATTTCCATGCAAGATTAGGGTAGCCCCTGGTGTTGCCTAGGTTCACATCAATGACAACCACTGATCAGCAATCTCCCCCTTTAGCATTGATGGCAACGCAAGTACTCCCCCTGTGATCATGACACCTCTTCCTACTTCTTTCTCTCCCCCTTTTTCGTTTGTGGCAAAGGGTAAATCCCCCTAAAAAAATGTTATCCTACGGACCTATACACACCTCCACTCCCCCTTTCTACTTAATTAGATAAGAGAAGGATTCTAATGAGAACTTTTGAGAACCCCAAGATTCTGGCAAAGATGCTCAAATGCTTCACGAGGTAATGGTTTGGTAAAGATGTCATAAATTTGTTCCTTTAAGCCAACATATTCATAATTGATATTTTTTTCGGGGAACTGCTCTCTAACGAAATGATATTTGATCAAAATGTGCTTTGTTTTGGAATGCATCACAAGATTTTTGGAGATACTGATGGCACTGATGTTATCGTAAAATATGGGAATAAGCTCATCAAAATTAACTTGAATATCTTCCAAGGTTTTCTTTATCCAGAGAACTTGAGTACAACAAGATGTTGTCGTGATATTTCTACTTCCATTGTGGATAATGAGATTGAAGACTGCTTTTTACTTAACCGTGAGACAAGGAAACCACCTAGGTAGAACGTTGCTCCACTGGTACTCTTACAATCATCAACACTTCCTGCCCAATCTGCATCTGTATAAGCTTGGATGACTAGATCATTTCCTTTGGGATACCAAAGACCATATTCTGATGTGCCCTTAAGATCGAAGAACTATTTTGGCGAGAACGATATGGTATTATTTTTGGTGTTGCATGGAATCATGCTACTTGTACAACTATCAACATCACATTTGGCAGGGAGAATGTCACATATAGGAAGCTACCAATCATGGATCTATACAACCTTTGGTCCACATCCGTTGACAAATATTCTTGTAACCTGTTACCATGGGGATAAGGATAGGCTTGCAATCTTCCATCTTGAATTTCTTGAGCATTTCCATGATGTACTTTATTTGATATATGAATATTCCTTTATCCTATTGAGATATCTCGATAATCGCTCGATTGTATTGATCCTCTTTCACATAGAGATTTCTTGTCAGTGCTTCCTTTCTTGAATCTATAATACTTCGACTATTCTTCACCCCTTGAACATGTAATGAAACTACCATCGTGTTTAAGCTACATGGCTATCAATCATAGACTTGTGTCATACATTGTTGCATAGACCCTCATATTCAAATTTCTAGGAGTTGATAACTTCAATTGTTTAGAATAGTGTGTCATTTAATGGATCATCTTGACTTGAGTCATTAATCGAAATAGCTATTGAGTGCTCACAATCCATTACAAATCGTGAAAGCATAACAATTGGGGCCTTATTTCCTTCTTTCTTTTCTTTCTCATCTTGTACATGTTCATCATGTGCCTATTTTCCTTTCCAAACCTTCTTATTCTCATCGTCAAGCTTTTCATGCATGCTTGATTCCATCTTGTACCTATAGCTATTAGCTATGTGTCCATAGTTATGACATTTGTAACATTTGACATTATTCATAGAAGATATCGTTTGGTGTTTATCTCGTGATCCTGAAAATTTGCTTCAAGGGTTTTGTCGATAATAGTTGTACCTGTCCATATGTCCAAAATTGTTACATTTGTAACATTCAACATCATCTCTCAAATGATCAAATTTGTTGATATTATGCTAATTTTTGGAATATCCATTTCTAAAGGATCTCCTAGAATTATATGTATTTTAAACATGCATGTGACATTTTGCAGCTCTATGTCAAAACCTTCCACATGAATAATAGTGACCATAAAAGATAGGTTGATACCGAGGAGGAAATCTTCTTCAAGGAACTGTCTTCAAAGGTTCATCCTACGAGTCTTGATCTCTTGATCTAGTTGGGGGATATACCCTTTTTTCATATCCATATTCTTTAGTTGTCATAGAATAACTTGAACCCTTTTTGTATTTTTCTTTGTGACCAAGACCAGTCTTGTCACTACATGATCATTGTCTTTTGATGAGTTCATCCAAAGCCTTTGAACTATTGGCATAGTCTTGAATATTTTTTCCACTTTTTACTTCCTCTTCTAGAGAAACTATTTCAGCTTCCAATGCTTCTCTCTCGTTGTTTCTTTCCTTTACTTCTTTCCCGTGTGATTCTTCAATCTATTTGCATTCTTCAACCTTGATTTTAAGATTGAGGACATGTTCCCTTTCTGTCTTCAATTTGTCTTCAAGAGTGTTAACATGCTTCTTTCTAGCCTTGAGCTCTTTGATAACCCTGATTACTTCGTTTTGAAATTCGACTTCAATCATTTCTTCTTCTTCATCTCCTTTGTCAGGTGTCTTGTTTATTATGCTTGGCCATAAATAATCATTTTCCTTTGAATTCTTCTTCATTATCACTCTCTTCTTCAGATGAGAAACGATCTTCTTTGGAGAAGAAACTTTTCTTAAACCATTTCTTCTTGCCTTGCTTGTTGAACTTCTTAGGACTTTTCTCCCCTTTCATAACACCCTCATTTTTGTGAGGACATTTGGCTGCAAAATGCCCAAGATTTCCATAATCAAAACATATTAATGGAAGTTTACCTTTGAATTTTCCCGTACCTATTCTCATTTTCAACATGAAGTACGGAAATTCTTTATCTGAGAATTCTTCTTCACCTTCTTCCTTTTCCTCATCCTTACAATTGCAATTCTTTTCTTTCAGAGTTTGCTTGTCCTTACTATTCAACTTGGATGTGAGAAGTGATGTTTCTAAGTGAGATATTCCATCCTCTTCTTCAATCCTCATTTCATATGTCGTAATAATTCCATGCAATTTATTTATGATGAGATTGGTCAAATTCGATCTATAAACGAAGATAGATACCTTAGGGTTAAATCTTGTTGGCAAGGTTCTAAGGATATTTCAAGAAACATTTTTTGTCTCAACGGGTTCTCCCAAACCTTCCAATGTATTTGTTTTTTCATCCACATGTTGAAAGTATGCAGCCATATCTTCATCTTCCCTCATTTTTAGTTGCTCAAATAAATTTGAAGTTTTGTTTCATTCACCTTTGAATCACCTGCATATATATTTTCAAGCTTTCCCCATACCTCTTTAGTAATTTTTCAACTCAATACCTTAAGATAAATAGATTTGATAAGCCCACTGATAATAAGATATTTAGCCTTTTCATCATATACTTCTATTGATGGAACTTGGTTGTGAAATCAATTGTTGGAAATACTAAGTCGAGGGTGAATCAGTGTTCCTTAGCAACTATCACTTTAAACCTTTTCAAAGCATTAGTTAATCTTTAATTATTATTAATGTTTATGCAGTAATAATAGTAAATAAAGGAACACAGTAGGCACAAGAATTTTAGGTGGAAAACCCCCTCTGGGTCAAAAAACACTAAACACTTTTCTAATAACTCCTTTAAGCTTTAGCTACAACTAAAATGAAAGCAACAACTTCCTAGAATTTTATAAAACCATTCTTCTCCAGCTCCCACTGGAAGGACGCCCTAATGCCCTGGTTTCTTCAGTAAACAACTGAATGGATGCCCCAAATCCCTAGCCACAAATCTTCCTAGCACCACCCTACCACCTTGAAGTGTTCATGAGCTCCAACCTATAGGCAACTTCATACACCTACATAGCACCTCACTGCCACCGTATCATGACTGACATAATACAAGACTATGGATTCCGAAACCAGGGACAACAATCTATGATATAGTAATATATACAATGATTTTCATGTACTTTACCAAATACCCAAGCACTCTATGACCTGGAACCCAACCATGACATCATCCCAACAATGATTCCAATACATCCCAACATTGCCTCTTCAACTCTATGTAGAATGATTGTTTCACAAATGATGTTGTTATAATCTTTAGAATGATGACTTTTTTACAAATGACTCTTTTAGATATTTAATATGATAACTCTTCTATGAAAGACTCTTTTACAAAGATGACTCTTTTATAAATGACTCTTTTACAACTTTACAATGAGGACTCCTGAACTTAACAATACTTTACGATATCTAGATGGTTGTCATGTCTTCAAGGATGTCCCGCTGCAATGCTTCCTTTGATTTTATAATTATTCTCTTGAATTCTTCCTTGATGTTGTACTTGAATCGGATTCTACCTGAATGTAAAATGTTCCCAGTGAAGCCAATCCCAAAAAAAGAAAATACCCTTCAACTTACCTTTGCCTGCAAAACACATGTACGTGTATAATAATGATATAGATACAAATTAAAATTACAATTCGTACCTGATGTGTTCTTGTCACGTTTTTTGTTGACTTGTTGCAGAAGTAGAAAAAGACTCCTACTCTTGATGTAGGCCTGGACTCTATGCAAGACTATATAAAAAACAATTCCCTCGACTGTTGATGTGTGGTCCTTACTGCAGTGATCCTTGAATGCATGCTTTTTGTTTCCTTCTAAGAGATCGATATTGAATCTGTTGTATCCATGTAATTTCGGATCTCCAGGGTCTGAAATTTCATATTGTGGTAGCCCTCTAAGTCTTATTTCCAACCCCATAGCTCTGATTAATATTGGATTCTTCAAGAAAGCATTATGCCAAATATCTTACGATGACCTGATTATAGATTCCTTCACTAGAGCGAACTTGTACGAAGTGCCACGTTTCACTGTTGAGATCTTTCGAACCTGAAAATGATACCCAAAAAATTGAAATTTGTCCTCTTTCTTTCACTAATTATGAAATTTGAATCCAATTCTCAAAGAGAAATTTATGAGGATTTTCCCAATGTCATCTATTTGACATGGAACTTGGGAGCCTACAAAAACTCTAACTTCCTCAAATCATATCTCCGAAATATAGCGAACCAAAATCTGAAATATGGTCATGAGTCATCACGATTTCATCTCAAATGGGTTTTAAGGTCAGCATCTCAAGCTTCGCAGAAAAACATTTATAGCGAACATGCCACGATATCTTGTTTGAAGCCACAAAATCCCTACTAGAGGAGGGTATGAGGATCACTATTTATATGAATATATTGAGTTGAGAGGGTCCTCAACAAGTGAATGTTGGAGGGATTTTAGAAGAATAAAAAAAAAATATTATTGACTATTCAATGACCACAACCAATTATGAGTGCCATGCCACAACCCCATAGGGTTTTAACCCACTAACTGGGGTTACTAACTTCAAACATTAATGTCTCTCAAACTACAAATAATTATGTGGTGTGACATATATCAATAGAAACATATCGACGAGTAGAATCCATCTAGAAGATCCTTGGCTGAGAATAGAGTAAGTTTTCAAGTCAAAATTCCCATGAAATGTCGAGGTAGCCCCAGGTGCTACTTGGGTGGTTCCATATTCGTTGTTCAAGGCATAAATATTTTTGGGGAATTTGGTTCCTAAAGTGAGGAACAAATTGTTTTTGATCTATTTATGATGTAATTTTGATAAAGAAAAGGGCCAGTTAGGGTTAGAAGAAAAACATTGTGCATTGTACTTTTCTCATAGTTTTTCAGTGGATGAAGAAGACTAAGGTCTAATTTTATAAGGATTCATGTGCCATTTTCTAATGGTGATGTGCTTTCTTATGTTGCAATTTTTCTCTCTTGTTATCATCATGCTTGAATGTATGTTTTCATGTTTGGTTAAGCTACGATTTATCTCAGAACTCACTATCAAAGCTCTATGTTATCGCTTATTGAACATTTAACGCTTTTCTTCTTTAATGACATTTATGATTCATACTTTAGTTAGATTATTTATATGTCATTTTCCCACCATTACTATGCTCATCCTTATACCATAAATTTAATTGAAAACACCAAAAGGACTGCCTACCATGCCCTTGTTAAAGATCCCTCATCTCTTCATCCTCTCATAGGAAAATGAATCAACTAAATATGACTCCATGCCCAATGGATTTTCCCTCTTCCCTACCATCAAATTGTTAATACCTACTCCCACCTAATCTCCATACCTAGCCTAAGACCTAAGCAACTGATGATTTGGACAGAGAGAAGGCTCTTTGAAGCTGGAAGGTCCATATTCCAGTTTCAAAGTGGGTTATGGTTACCTTTGGGTTCCTCTCCTCAGCCTGGAGGAATTATGAAGTGGTAACACACCCTACATAGTTCGATGTTCACAATAGTAAATCCTTACATTCTATACCATATTCTTTAGTGAATCTTGTAGTGTTTCCATGTGCTATGAATGTTTCTCTCTACTTGAAAGAAGTGTATAGGAAACCCAAATTGGGGTTATTTTATGTATGTGGATCCTAAAAAATCCAAAAGGTCAAGTGAGATAATACTTATTAGAAATATTATGTAGAAATATCCCAACAAGCAATATAGAAAATCCAGTAAAAATACTAGCACTACAAAATGGTAGAAGCGGAGGTGAATAGATGTTAGACTAGTGATTACAGCTACCATTTCTCTCCCATAGTAATTTGACTAAAGTAGTATTGTGTCTTTACGGTAAATAAGTCAATAAATGTGGGTTAAATTTGATTTGGAATTTGGTTGTTCTACTAAGAGATTGGCCATAGAAACATGGATATAGATCATTCACCTACATGAGAAGGGAAAATGTAGCATGGAAAATGAAATAGTGGATTGAACAATGATGGGGAATTGGTTAAGTAAAATTTATTTTCCTAGAGAGAGGGTGAGTAGAC
>APFE031649012.1:0-12281 GCA_000404065.3 Pinus taeda | reverse complement strand
GACCACAGTTGAATCACACAAGGAGGAATCACCCAACCTTAATGCGAGAACAAAAGTGACTAGGTTTAACGACGCCGGAGCACTTCTCTAGCCTAGACCTCTAGAATGTGAGCATTATGTTCCAACGCGTTTTTAAGTTCATTCGATTTATTTTAAGGTTGATCTTGAGTTACGTTTCGGTTTTCAGGTCCTACCGTATGTAATTCCTCAAAATCCCTAAATGCACTCTATATGCCAAAACATGTCATTCCATTCGATGAACGCTAATTACAAAAGGGTTTAGAGAGCTTTCGTACAAACGAAACGAACACAATCAATCAAAGAATTTCCCTAATGCAGCTAATGGAAATCACTAAAACTTTCTTTAAGATTACTAATCTACTAATCAAAATGAAAAGTCCTAACTTTCATTAACTATCACAAAGCAAAAGAGATCTTCTTTTTCAATAATGACAAAATGCACTAAAGAGTTTTTGAGAAATAATAACAGACAAATGTGGAAAAAACCGGTTGACCCCAAACAACTGTAATCCGTGCCCAGGTAGTGAAAAGAAATCGAAACAATGTCAAGATTGATTCAACAACAATCACTCAAACAACCAAGCAAAAGCAAGCAAAGAGGAAGGTTAAATCAAACCAACAACAAGCAGTAAAAGAACCTTTGCAAACGAGTAACCAAGCAAAGCTGATCCAACAAAGTTGAAACAATAAAACTAGGTCACGAAGCAAAAAACGAGATTCGCTTCAACAAAACTCGCAAAGAAGTGCTTCAAACTTTAAACAATGAAAGTCAAGTCATAAACCAAGTGAAAAAAGCAGGGGATAGCAAGACCAACAGGTTCAGGAGGTAGAATTGAAAAAATTCAATTCTACAGGAGTCAGCACGGGTAAAACACAGCAACAGGGCGCTGATAAGAAACTACGCGTAGCAACAAAGCGATGTCAGCGCGGAAGAACACGGCTTAACCACGATGGTTCGATTTCCAGAACCGTCGCGACTGTTTGGTGTATTTACGCGATGATCAAGAAACCATAGAAAAGGCTAGGCGATGGCAGCGCGAATGTTTTATAAAAAACCGTGATGAAGCAAAAAAATGACCACAATCAAGCCAAAAACTCCCAAACCAAGGCAATCACTCTTTAAACAATAAAGGCACTTCCCAGACCGAACCAGGAAATCCAAAAAGCAGAGAACTAATCCCCAAACTTCGAAAAGAGAGCAAAAATCCAATTCAAGGACAAGATGAACAAGAAAAGGACAAAAGCTAGCTCCAAGATGTTTAATTTGTAAACAAAACCAGATATTGACTGAAATGGCTTTGATCTACTTTGCTAATGCAGAGCAATAGTGTTTCGAAGGCTAACTGGCCATGCTTCAGGCTCCGTCTAAGGCTTACAATTCAAACAACAAGGTAAAACTCCCCAGTGGAGTCGCTAAATTGTTGTGTAGGTAAATCCCCTCTGTGGACAAAGGCGATCCCTCTAGCCTAACTGAGGTCTAGCAACAATCAAGCAACGCTAACACGCAGGTTCCTAATTGCAAAATAAAGGCCAAGATGAGAGCCTACCTCGAATCCAACGTTATATTCGTAGAAGGATTGCGCTTCCATTCTTCACTTCAGCTGGTCGCAACCTCACGATCTCGTGACATACACCTGCACAAGCAAAGGATAAGACAAATACAAGCATAAAATCCGGGAAATGCAACTATGTACCGGTCAGAAAAATACAACTCAAACATCATAATCAAAGACACATGAGTGGAACCATAATGATAGTTGTTTATCTTATTAATAAAACAAAAGAGAATACAACCAAGTTCTGACATCAAATCCTCCTTTGTTTGGGTCCAGCCAGCAAGTCTTTCAAGCATTCACCCTTGAAAGTAGATATCCCAAGACAACTCTCTCTCTCACACAAGTTTACACTATATGGAAACACTTCACAACCTTCCTTAAGCACTATAGCAATCCCACACTTATCACACCAGCTGCCTATCAAGCTTACAATACTATCAGTAATGCTCTAAACACAATCAATTCTAAAATCTAGCAGCTCATGGCAATGGTGGAGGCTTAAATAGGAGAAGGAGTCTCCATGAATGGTGTGAGGATGAGCTTATCTCCCAGGAAGGTGGCTCAAATGACGAAACAAACATGCCAGAGAAGGGAGGGCGACATTTACAAGGCCAACAACCAGGTCTGGAGTCATCTGGAAGGCCGACTGTTAGAACAAACTCGCCCAAACTAGATCATCGCGGGTGCATAACTGCACTGGAGCGCTGACATCGCTGTTGAATAACAAGGCCAGTCATATCAGCGCGATCAGACATAAAGAACAGAGTGCTGTCATATGAAATTCGACCAGCGCGGGAAAGGTGTGTGCTTCCGCGCTGGCAGTGCACTGAGTCTGTTTAGGAGCGCTCATCAGCGTGTTTAGTTTTAAAACAGTTGCGATGATAGAAGAAACTTTGGCAAAGTGGGTCATTTGGATACATTAGAGAGCATGAGCATGATTAATTTGGTCTCATGACACAGTAGGGAGACTAACAGGGAGACAGTGACATTACTGTGTAACAAGGTCCAAAAATGAAAGAAAATGAACCCTAACAAAAAGAAAAGACCATGAAAGTGTGCACGTCTAAATGCCACTACTTTTTAACTTTTGTATAATAAACAATTGTGTGCAGCTTGTCACCTATGCCACAATTCATGAATAGTCAAATAGTTTAAGCTTGACTAGTTCATATTTTCAATTTCATGTCATAGAAATAGAGAATAAAGATATGACCAAACAGTTTAATCTTGGCATATAAGTAGATAGGTAGAGTGAATAGAAGGAGCTCAACAGTTTAATCTGAGCCCTTGGATGTAATAAGTGTAGATTTAGATAGATATCACAATGTAAAAGAGAAGAAAAGTTGAAGAGGGTTTGCCAGTTTAAGTGCACCCTAATAAAAAAGTAAAAATGCTAGGGTAAAGTAGGTAGGGTAAGTAGATGATGGTTGCAGAATAAAATGTGGTGGATGATAAGTTTAAAATGTGTAAATCTTTTACTTTCATCACAAGGCAATGGCATGCAGTACATAAAAGACATATCAAGCAAAGCAAAGTCAAAATAATTAACTCCCCTACTCATTTCCCCTAAAGTTTCACTAATTTCCCCTAAGTACTAAAAGTACCTACAAAGTTAGAGGGGCTCAGAGCATTTCTCTGACTTTTGGAGGGACCGGACCCTCGGCCCAATAATTTGTAATGCCTAAGTACTTAAGTCCCTTTTATCAACATTACCCCCCCCATAAAATCATTGATTCCCTTAGGGAAATTAAAACATTCTTCATAAAAACCCTTTTACACACTTTAGCCTAAGTCAATATGTTATATGATGAAATACTTTCAGAAAACATTGAACTTAGCGCTTTCCCATTCATTTGGTCATATTAACCATTAATGTTTTATTATATAATTCCCAAATAAAAGAAAATTACCCACGTCCATATTATTATATTATGTAAAACCCCAAATTATTACATATCCTGCCCCGATGGTTAAGTATAACTATAAAACAAATAATAAACGAGATTAATTAACTAACCTGTAGTTGATTAAGAACCCAACCCCGCCACCTTTAATGAGAATTAATTTAGTCATCCGAACTAATTAATAACTCTCCTAACCAATCAAATCGCCCCCGATATGATTAATTCTTTTAATTAATATCGAGTCTGCCCCTATTATCCATTAGTCACTTCATCACCCCGACCACCATCCGATCGAATCCCTCAAATCCGATGGCTATCGCTCATATCACGTAGGCCTTTTGGTCAACCTTTAGCGTGCGACGTGAGCGGTTTCCCAAATAGTGCCGATGCTACGTGTTGAAAGACGTATGGAATCGCGTGGTCCCCCCAAATACCACTTACCCTCCAATAGCGGTGTGATGAAACCCGCTTACCACCTCCACTAAACGACAAAGCTGTCCCATCAGTTAGTTAAAGCCAACAATCATTTTTGTTTACCCACCAATATTAACCATTTACCCGTTTAAACATGAAACCCCAGTTTTGCTCGTTTTCACCTGATTGTGCGGTAAAACCCTATGTAACCCATCTGCACCACTTGAAGCCTATGTTAACTGATTCGAGCATGGTTTACCTCTCGAAAAGCACTCTGGACTCACTCCACAGAGCTTTCAAGCTCAAATGAAACCTTTTCGACCTCCCCTGCAAGCCAATGCTTTCTTAACAATTTGTTTTGTTTTACAGGTGATTAGAAGACCACAACCTTGGATAAACAGTCTTAATACTAGTCATAAGACCTATTTACTCCAAGATTGTTATCAAATCTATTCAAATAGAGATGGAAGGTAAAAGGACACAGTAAAGAACAATCAAAGTGTATCAGGGTTAAAGAGTATCAGATTGAAGACTGAGTCAAGTAAATCATCTAGCATGAAGATAAACAGTAGGGAAGACAATTACAAAACAGAGCATACAAATTCATGTCAAAGTGAAGACAAATGAAAAAATAGAGCGGTAAAAGTAAAAAGTAAACAATAAACAGTAAAACTAAACATGAAGATATTAAGGGTTAAAGAAAGATAAAAACACTTTCACTAGCTACAATGAAGTTTATCCAAAGTAAAAGTGAAAAACAATTGAAAGGAATTTAAGGTTAAAAGATGAAATCAAAATAGAAATGGTACATTCTTCAAAAATTTCCTGCTTAAGTCATAGTTTTGCAGAAACTATTGTGGTCAATCCAAGAAATATTTTGCAAAACTGAAGGATTTTTTTGTTCCTAATAGGAAAATCTACAAGAACCTCTCTCACTTTTTACATAGGTATTACTAAAAGGGAGATAAGTGCATGTCTTCACAGCCTAAATTTTCAGTTTGTACAAAGTCCTGTTTTTGACATGTTTTTGCAGAGCATATCGTGAACAACTGGAGCTGAATTTTGGGAAACGGAGAGGGGTTTATCTCAAAAACATTCGTATCTACAATAATCTCTTTCACTTTTTACATATCTATCATGGATTGAAATATACAAGCGTATCATTGGACCCTAAGTTTGCAGAATTTCTGGGGCAGAATGCACAAAGGAAGGATGCAGTTAGTGACTGGGATGCCTCATCATCAAATAAGAGTTGCTATCAAATTCGACTTTCTCTTCTTCATCACCATAAATCCATAAACATAGTGCCAAATAGATTCATTAGTTTTGAATGTCCTTTATTTAAGTTCTATTAATGTAAACAATTAGAGATATTTGTAAAGCAATCTTGATATTTTTTCAAGATATTTTAGTTTAGAAATTAGTATAAATACTTATTCATTTGAAGTATTGTGGGTGGATTCTTAGACATTTTTGTAAAACTGATTACTTTGGAATAAAGTGCTATTGGACAAACTCTTGTATGGTTGGCTGGAGGAAGGATTAATACAAAGGACTTTCTCAGGATTCATGTGCAAAACACCGGACAAACAAGTATTTTATATCCCATGTGTGATTGTTTTCTTGTTTAATATTTCAATTATGTTCCATATCTAAATATTAAAACGAAAAATTATAAATCAGAAAGTGCTTAGGTGCAATCTGTTTTCAATCGTTTTTATTCTTCATGTTTTCCTCTAAACTATCATAGGCAAGGAATTCTTAATTGCTCCTACTTTTTAGTTTATCATTTTTTATCATTTAGTAAAAAATCCTTAATTGCTTTTTATTGGTGATCATTTAAATTCCCTCTTCTCAGAACATGTGGAAGGATTCTTAATTGCCCTTCTTCCCTTTTGAGCGCATCCCATCTTTTCAAGTTATCATTTGCTCCCTATTTAGCTATCTTGCCCTGTGAAGCCATCCTTTGCTGAAAAACCAAATCCAGTTGAGCCATCTTCTTTTGACTCCATTAGCCCAATGGCCTTAAATATTCAGTTCTACCCATATGCACTTGAATTTCACCCCCAAACCCAATCAAAACCCCAAAGTTTTCATAACTAGCCTAAAACCTTAATAAAACAAAGCTAAAACTTAAAGAGAGAGCCCTCTCTGAGTACAGATTGGCTAGATTCTGTACTTAAAAGTTGGTTTGTGGTTACCTCAGAAATTTCTTTCTTTAACCTTGAGAAAATTCTAAGTGATAATAGATTCAATGTTTGTGTTCATGTTGAAGAATGTTGATCTCTATGTGAATGGGTAAAGTTAATCCCTATACAATTGATGAGGAATGAGCAATTCTTGTATGTTTAACAAATTGTTGTTTACTCAGACTGCTTGCTACTGAATTTTGCATATTAGCCACAATGTTAATAAATAGCTGAGATTAATAGCAAGAGATGCCATTATTCTTATGTGAAATTGAGAAAATTTCTCAGAGAGCCAACACCTCAATTTCACATAAGAAAATTGAGGTGTTGGCTCTCTGAGGTGTATAATATTATCTAGTCATTTTTTATATAGCCATTGATGGTCAACCTAGTCAACCTAGCCGTTGGGAAGGTCTGCTCTCCCTATTTAATATGCAGCGATGATCTTACTCCTCAACTTGTCTTGATGATGAACCACACTAGTTGGTTCGAAACACATTGACAAAGTTTTTCTACATGTGATTTACGTCGAAACTCTTCTTATAATTGTTATGGATCATAGAAGCCTCAATTCAACGAGTGTAAAAAATCGTTAAATTTATAAAATAATTATTTACATTTCATACATTAGAAAATTTAAAGGCAAAAAATAGGTCTTTTAAAAAAAGGGCATGATGCAGAATCACCACTTTTTTAAATCAGCATGCAAATCACTAACATTCTAAAACATAATGTATATAAAAATATTTAAAGTGCCAAAAACTATGCTTTAAAAAAAACATGTGTGTTCTGCATCGCTCCTTTTCAAAATTGGGTCACTTTTTCACTATATCTACAAAACTGGTAACAGTATCAGTTCCCCTTTCAAAGTTTACATTGTTACAACTAGAATAAGAAAACAATCATCAAGCACACCACTCTCTAGCAAACTACAGATCGTGAATCTATAAGGTCCACACAGGACCTATGCCTTTGGGTTCATCCAGTTCCAGTATGAACAGAAAGGTATTAGCCCTTGATGACCAAAAAATGATGATACACTAAAGTAATCATATATTCAACCATGCCACATAACTAGAGCACAATGTAAGTGCAACAATCATGCATGCGATAAATCATTCACAACCAGCTTTTAACACCTAAATATTTGTTTTATAATTCTCTAAAAATCATTATGAAACCCCCTTACTCAGGGACCTGCCGCTACTTGCCCATGATAAAGCCCATCCAATCCAAGTGTTGAGCCTGGATGCTCTGATACCACCTATAACAACCCCATCCCACCATTGCTCTAGTGGGATTGGTTGCTACTAAAAATCCAACTCCTCTAGTCATGTCAAAGGAATGGGATTATATATATATATATATATCCATTTCGACAATAGTACTAGGACAGACCACCACCAACGTCACACTCCACTACCAATTAACATTTGCGCTGATCTGATGGCCCACTACCATACTTGCTCCAGAACCACACTTGCACAAGGGTAAACTGCTCAATGGTTAAATATGGTGAGGGGTCGCACAATTTTGGTTCCATATCATGGTTTCATGCACTCCATCACTCCTGAAGAGCCCTCACCTCCCTTGTTACACTCCAAGGAACTCTTAATGGTTCTCGTCAGTCCTGTGACTCACAATACCTTCACTAGCTATGCAATGGCACTTGTTGAAGACCTATAGGGCATGTGACTCCAAAATAAGGTGTAGGTTGAAGGGTCTGGTGGAAGAAGGTTTAGCACCCACACCACCAGAATGGGAATGCTCGACTGCTGAAAATACAAGTTTGAGAAGCCTCTAATTCAAGGTTAAGGGTCCTTAAGATTATGAGAGGGAGTTTTCCTCTGCATCAACACATGCCTCATACCTTGATTCATAGTTTATAAACGCGTATAAATATGTGTAGATGCAAACCTTGTCAAACAAGATACCTTTTTTCCTCCAGGCTTGACCTGTGGCTTAAGAAATCATGACCAAGGGCATCTAAGCTATCAAAGTCACCTAAGGATCGCACCTAGCCTGGGCCACACTAGCCCTAAGTTGGTTATATTTGTCATGTATCCTCCTCCTAACATCGGTGCAACAGCCTCCGTGAGGTTTGATCCTGGGTCGCCTTGCTAATGAGGCCCATCCTCAACCGATTGTGCTAGTTGGACTTGACCTGTCAAATAGGATACCTACATTGTAGCTTTCATTTTGTAATAATGAATTTGGTGCTAACAACCATAATGGTCAAAGTTAGTTCTTATGGAACATTCTAATGCCCTACTCTGTGCACATTTCATTATTTATTATGTAATATCTTGGTTCAGTACCATAGGGACTATTTCCAATGCTTTTAACATTTTCTTAGTATAGTAATCATCCATGTTATAACAATGGCACTGTCACATATTTCATAGACATAATAATTAAAACTAGAGAAGCATTACACTCTATTCAACACATCCTGAACACCATTTTAGTCCAGAATACAATACATACTCATTACATATATACACACCATTTCAGTCCAAGAATGTAAACACATGTTTAATGACATTGCAATGCATAAGAACACTCATCTTATAATATTTTGGGAAACTGAGTGTGGGACAAGGACTCTTCACCCAAACTTAGATAACTACAGCCAAGGTCACTTGCCGCTGTCACCCTCAAGCCAGACTCTAGAGACTGAGGGGTTTGCTTGGGGAATTAAACACTACCAACAGATGACCCAGTTACAATGGATTTGCTATCTCCTTCCCCAACATAACTGTAACACAACCAATTCTCTAAGGCACTGTCATTCTCACTCCAAATTCAGGGATTTTGGTTGTTCCTTCCTCATCCTATTGCCTAGAAGCTCGTCCCCATCTTCTTTGCTCTACTATCACGCCTCTCCAAATTCCTAAATGGAGTAGAGAAAAAGATTTTTGAATGAATTCCCCCCATCTCTCCATCGGTTTGTGTTCCCATAGATGAAATTTTGTCTCGTGAACATTGCATGCATAGTCTCCTAGCCTCATTAATCCATGTCCTTTTTGTCTTGCAAGTCTCTCTTAGATCACATGGGCCTACGTACTTCTCTTGCAACCCAATTTAATTTAGGAGGCCAATTTTACTAAAGGCACCCTGTTGGTACCATTCTATGACCCCTTTTTCCCTCCCAAAACATGACAATTGCCTACCTCTTTTCATCGTTTATCCCTCAGATCCCTTGGAAATTGATTAATTAATAGTCTTATAGTTATTAAATTGCATTTAAATTGATTTAAGGGTTTTGTGTTAATAAATTAGGAGTTTTTGGCAAAATGACTACAGGAAGTCCCAACATCCTATAAATAGCTTATTGTTTGACATGTGGCATGACAGCCAGGCCAAAGCGAAGGGTATGGGTGAAAAGCAGAATGTCCAAGCATGGACGAGCACCTATCCCGCAACGGAAGCAACCCTCCTACATGCGCGGTCAACGACTAGTCAACTAGGGCATGTTGGCGACAAAGGCAGCAACAGCACACAGTCACAGTCCAAATCGATTTTAGTTGTTTCCTTTTTTTTATATGTCAGCTAGGATAGAAACATTTTCAAAATAGTGTTTTGGTAAAAGCGGCAACAGCCGCTCATGAATGTACATCCATTTTCAAGGGATGTGAAACCATATGTAAATATAAGTTCTGAACCGGTTGTTTTATCATTATTGTTGCTTCACGAACAGAGCTTCGACTTTAATATAAACAGACTTGCATTATAATCACAGTTGAGTTGTTTTGATTTGGTGATCGTGGGATAACAAGCTCAGTATACTAAGAACGCAGACGGGCCCTGCGTACATGGTATACTGTTGTCATTTTAATTGCGTTTACAGTCAGGGTATTTGATATTGATATATATGCGCAGTGATTAAATCGATTCATGTCCATGTTTATGTATTTATGAATGCACTTGTTTATATGTTTATGCATGCACTTGAATAGATTATCATTTGGATCGTGAATCATATCCTGTAAGGGATTCGATCCAGGGTTACCTTGTAAAGCACTGTCATGAACTTTATGCTTACGATTTTCACTTTGCATGATTGTTAATGAATGTTCATGGATGCTGAGTAGCACTGAACAGAGGTTTTATGTTTGATGTCTCTGTAAGGAGACCAAAATCTTTAATTACAGTGATACACAACGTTTTACGAACTGAATCTCAGTTGATAGTGATACATAGTTTGATACTTAGTTGATACTTGGTTGATAGTTTAATATTGAATCAAATCATAGCATTGTGATTAGGAAGAGTAGGCTTAGATTAGATCCTTTATGTCTATATATTTTAGGCACACGCCTCTAAGTCTACGCACCCTGGTCGATAATAAATATAGCCCAGTCTAGCACCCTAGATAGGACACTACATTTTGGCGCCGTTGCCGGGGAGGCGTACTTAAAGGATTTAAAAGAAAAAAAATCAATAAGCAAAAATAAACAAAAACACAGTTAAAATCATGTTCATTTATGCCTAGGTTTAGAGAAAATCAGGGTAGATTCATAAAAACCCCCCACCATTCAAAAACTAACCCATCATCATCAGGAGCAGACTCTATAAAGAATTCAACACCAGCTGAGGAGAACATCATTCAAGCATTAGAGGATAAACAAAAATCAGGGCAGAGATTTACTCTCATCGAAAGGCAAACTTTATTAACACATAAATCACAGGAGAGGGACTTTCCTAGGTCTGCCACACAAGGAGAAAGTAGCACAGTGACTAAACACTCCACAGAGACTGAACACTCTTTCCTTAATCGTCTCTTTGAAACAAGTGACTCTGATATAGAGAAATATATTAAGATGGCTGAGGAAGGAGATGGATCAGTGCCACATCAAGGACAGAGAGATGAAGAAGAATCAACTTTTCCTTTTCCCATACATGAACCGCAGGAAGATGATGAGTTCAAAATGAAAAACATACCCCCATCAGTGCTACCCAACTTTTATGGTATGGCTTCAGAAGATCCAGACTCATTCTTGTTCGAGTTTGACATTGTATGTCGGACATATGGCTATACTGATGATGCCCATAGGCTCAGACTTTTTCCAACGACACTAAAGGCATCAGCCTTAAGATGGTTCATGAGGCTTGGTGGGCATACTATCACTGATTGGGATGGTATGAGAAAAGTATTTCTAAGGAAATATCAACCCTACTGCAGATCCAAAGACTCTAAAGATGACATCTTTAGAATGAGCCAACAAGAGGATGAAACCTTAGAGGAATACTTGGAACGGTTTGTCTACAACTTACAAAAATCTAAACACCGAACTATGCCTCTTGATCTGACCCGCACAATATTCTTGAAAGGTATCCGAGAGGAATACATGGATGACCTCAACTTGATGGGTAAAGGTGACATTTTTGTTTTACCCTTTGAAGAAATCGCTGATCTTTGCGAAAAATATTCAAGGAGTAAAGCTAAAATGGGAAAAAGAACCCTGTCATCCAAGGTCACCAAGTCTGCTTCAACAAGTGTCACAAGGGCTGAGATAGGAAATCTGTTAGAAGAATTTAAGACAGATTTGTTAAGCACAATAGGGAACCAAATTGACACTCTAAAAGCCAAAAAGAAACAAGAAGCTGAAGATCAGGTAATGGCTATTTTCTGCCCCAAGTGCCGGAAGAAACATGCATTAAAGGACTGTCCACTAGAAAACATTCAAGTTTGTGCTTTCTGTACTGAACATCATGATATATTTAACTGTCCTAGAGTTAAGGTTTTGCAGAACTGTAACATGGCAGCCAATGCAGAGATGGAAAACATGTATTACATGGGCGCAAAAAGACCATGGCAGTCAAGGCCAGCACCTCAAGGTATGTTCCCAAATCAAAACTTGCAATTTCCTGTAAATGATCAAATGTATGCACATAATTCATGGAATGTACCCATGCCATGGCAGCACCAAAACAACCCACAACAACAATGGAGACCATCTCAACAGTACTCTCAATCTTATCATACATACCCTCACCCATACCCTCCATATTCACAACCATATCAACAATACCATCAACCGTATCCATCACATTCTCAACCATATCAGTAGTATCCTCAGCAAGCTATTTATCCACCTCAACCTACTCAACAAGTACTGCCTGCTCCTCCACCAATAAATCCACCACAACTACAATTTCCAGCTAACTCACAACCTTCCAGACCCACACAAATT
>APFE031649006.1:0-16124 GCA_000404065.3 Pinus taeda | reverse complement strand
AAGCTGATAGGATCCTAGAGACCCTTAGACTTCAAACCAGTTTTAAGTGGGTGCCTTATGACCCCAATCACTTCATTTTCCTTAGGAGAATAAAGTATAAATTGGGGGGCTATGTTCATGTGAAACTGCCCCATGTTAAGAAGTATGCCAATACCCTAAGCTGGAAGGAAGGCACCTTAGAAGAGCCAATTGGTCAAGAAGAAATGCTAAGGAGAGAAACAAGCAAACTTGAGAAAGAGGCTGACTTGGAATCTTGTGGGCAGGTTTCTTCCGCATATCAAAGGCAAATTGGAGCAGCTACTTCATCATCCACAGCCCAGCAGCAAGTAGCCGAAGTTGCCCAACAAGAAACAAGTAAAGGCAAGGGCAAGGAGGTGGAGCAAGAAAAATCACCTCCTAGAGCACAACAACAAACACAGCAACAAATAGAGCAGCAACTAGAGCAGCAACTAGATCAGCAACAAGAAGAGCAAGAAAAACAACAAGAAAAGCCTCAAGAAGAGGGGCACCCTATGTAGCAAGAACAAATGGCTGAAGCCCCAGCACCTACTGAGCAACAAGCCCAACAGAACATACCATCAGGGCAAGAGAAGATAGTGGAGACTTTAGTACTCCAGACACCACAAAAAGTGGAAAAAGGAAAGAAAAGAGACAGAGAGCAAGAGACTCCCCTCACAACGTCCACTAATCAAGGGGAGAAAGGGCAAAGATTAAATCCCCTCTCTGAAGAGGAGATGCTTATGGGGCAATCAGCGATAATGGGCCCACCAAGCATGGAGGTATCCACTAGTTCCTTCTAGCAGGAACCAGAGAGAAATCTAGGAGGAGAAGTCAGCTCCTCAAGCCAGCAAAAGAAAGTAGAGGTGAGCATCAAACAACAGTTCACTGATATCAAAAGAAGAAATGAGCCACTCAGGCTCCAAATCTACAATTAGTTGTTGAAGATGGCCCCCACAAACCAGTAGAGGCTCATGGCAGCCTATGACATTTCAGAAGGAAAAATGACCATGAGTCATTTCAGGCCCACCACGGTGCAGCCACAGTCAGCTGCAGATTACATAAGAACCAACCTGGAGGTTCTTGCAAAAGACATTCACCCGATGGACCAAATAGAACTCCATAAGCAAATGGGTGAAATGGTCTATGCAACGTTGGCAGACAAGACAATGTTAGCAAAAAGGCTGGAGAACAACCTAAATAATACAGATGCCCAACTAGAGTTGGAGAAGGCATCCTCCTTGGCCAAAGACAATAGGATCAAGTCTTTGGAAGAAATAATTATAGAGATGGGGCATGACCCCAAGGATCCCAAAGCAATACAATCACTATTGAAGATGAGGGATGCAGACCTGGCAGCCCTAAGAAAGAAACTAAAACTCCCAGCAACCATTCATCCCCAAACAGATGAGGTTTCTCAGCAGAAGTAAGAAAAGGAAATAGCTACATTGCTGGTAGCACTGCACAAACAACTTGTGCAGACAGAAGGGAGACTGGAGGACACTGAGGATGCACTACAGGTAGCCCTACAACAGAAAGAGGGAGGTCAGACTTCTCAGCCCTCTCCACTGGTTATTAACCTTGAGGAGCCTCCAAAGACCACTCCTCCTCATACAGAAGCAGCAGCAGCACCGTCCACATCAACAGCAACACCATCAACATCAGTGGCAGCAGCATCTACAGAGTAGGCTCCAAGCCTGGACATGCAAAATTTGTTAAATGAGGTCCGGGCCCTAGAGGCCCAGATGACAGAACTAAATGGAGCCAAGGATGAGTTGGCCAAGCTAAATGAAAAATATGATAAATCAAAGCAGAATGTGGCTGAGAAAGCGAGAGAAATAAAAGCTCTCAAGGAAAGAATCAAAGAGCTGGAGAAGGAGCTCACCCTTGACAAAGTGGTGGGTGAGATCAAAAGAGTTTTGTGGACCCACATTGGTCAATCAATAACGGATGAATGGAAATATATTGGAACCATACATGAGCAAATGGAGCTCATAGGTAAAGCACAAAAGGAAGCGCATAGAGCAAGGGCATCTCTAGGCAGTATAACTGAGGTAGCCAACAGAATGATCAATGTGCTAAATAACAGGACAGGCCCTTAGCTGGCAGCAATTGGGATCACCAGCAGAACAGAGACTATCTAGCTGGTTAAGAGGGTCCTCACATTGAAAAGCCTGGTACAGACATTGGACAGAAGGAGGCAAGACATGCAAGCAGAGGTACACAGGTTCATGGAGAAATTTGTTGCATTACAGGGCAAAGGTCTCCCCAGCTTTCTCAACAGTGCAGGAAAAATTCTATCACATGAAGTTTATGCTAAGAGGGTGAACACATTTGCTACAAATCAGATCAGTCAAGGATCAAGCAGCTCCTAGGATATAGGACCAGCATCTGGTCAAAATCTCTTTGACAGAATAGAAAATCTATTCTTCATTATGAATGAGATTAGCCATCTGTTTGAAATGCCTCCAAATTTATACAAATACGCAGAGGCAGATGAGACTATGGATGCAATTTTGAGGCATCAATTGCCTACGCAGGATTGGTGGGCCTCCATGATACAATTGTTATTATAAACAATAGTCTTCATATTAATTTTGTCATCAAAATACATAAGTTATCACCTTCAGAAAGTGTGATACACATACTATGACAGAAAGGTGGAAGGAGCCACCTCAGCATGAAGATTCAGCCACCAGTAACAGCGACGATAGCTACAGGTAGCAGGGCTGAGAAAAATCTTCAGCATGACAGAGCATAAAGACACATAATTCACATCGGTCAGCATTAAAAGCAGAAACGCTCAACCGACTCAGCCTCCTGCAAAGGTCAAAAGAGGCCTGACAGCATTGAAGACCATTTATTTTACATTTATAGTAGCAATAACTTTCTTATCTGATATCTGTAAAAGTTGGTGAGCACAGTTAATGTATCAAATGACTCAGCATTGAGATATTTTGTAAGACCTATTGTATATATACCCCCTCGCACACACTGCCAAGGGGTTGGTGATTATTGTTTTTGGTTGTTTATCTTATGAAGAACTGAGAACTCGACTGTAACCTTCAGAAGGATGTGATTAATAAAGCTTGGAGTTTACAGGAACTGAGTCTTACTGGTGCTTGCTGTGATTGGAACCATTGAATTCTACAGGATTCTAGTGCTATGATTTGATATAATAAGTGTTTCTCTATCTCTGTTAATATTTCTGTTATTTATTTAACTCATTCCTCTCACATGTTGGTCTAAAACTAGGAAAGAAAGAAAAAGAATAGCTCAGGATTTGTCCATGGAGACACCCTGATCTCAATCTAATTTCACTATAAATGTTTTCATAGCTTTCAGCTGTTTAAATTGGAATTCTTAATTGCTCCAATAAGCTCTGAATACCTCACAGTCACTATTTGGTAATTCATTTATGCTACTAAGTAGGGATTGTCGTTCAAATTCATGTCACACTGTTGGTAACTCCATATCTCATTGTTTCACTCACTAAATTGGAAATTATATTAATAATAGCCATATATCCCTGCAGTAAAACTTTCTCCATCACAGGCACCAGAACCACCTCATTTTTCTGACTCCATATGCCCAATAGATTAGCATCTTCTGAACTCTTCATGCCCTTCTTACAACAAATTCCATCAACCAAAGTCTCAAATAGAAAACTGAAACTTTAAACTAGCCCAAGATACTCACAAGGCATAGCTGAAACTCAAAGAGAGAGCCCTCTCTGATTATAGATAGGCTAGGATCTATAATCCAAAGGTTGGTTAGTGGTTACCCCGGCCGTATTCCCTTGGGAGTCATAGGGAACAACCTGGGTGTTAACATAAATGGCGACTCCACTGGGGACAACCTCAGGATTTTCCAAATACTGTATATTCCCTAAAGTTACAAGTGAAACCTGAGAGCTAACCAAGAAGCCTTCAAAACTGTTTTTGTTTTACATTAACAAGTTCAACATAAAAGCTGCTTCGCTCTATCCTCATACTAACTTTAGGACATACGCAGCTATTTCAAAATATGATCTAGTCCTTACAGATACAAGAAAACTCTAAAAATACTCAAAAAACAACTCAGAAGCTGGCTCCCAAGAAGAATCAGCGGTATACAAGGTCCAATCCTGACCCTAACCCACCAACTGTTTTTGAGAATCCTAACACGGTCCATAAAAACCTTAGGAAGCAGCAAAAACAGGAGAATCCTTCTGACTTAAGCCCTGAGACAGCCCACCTTAACCCCGTTCTCACTCTAATCAAGGTGTTATTCCGGTCTACCCCTGGTTCCCTGAGTTCACCATCTACATCTCAAAGCCCTCCTTTTACACCCTCATCCACTTCACATGTTCCCTTGACCCACACTACCGTCTCTGTCATACCTAGTACCCCCACTGTCCCAGTAGTCCCTGTTTTCTTGGTTAACCCTATAAACCCTGCAAATATGGCCAATAGATATGCCCCCCTGCAGTTACCTACTAATGTTGCAGCTCTACCTCATTACTACCAATCCAAAATCTCATACTTTGACTCCACTGGCCCTTTCACTGCCATTCAGCATGCTAGAAGGATGCAAGATCATTTTGAAAACTATGAAATTAATGATGACAGTGTAAGGATGAGAATTTTTGTTCAGAGCCTCACAAGGGATGCAAGAACCTGGTTCAGGTCACTGACTGCTAATACCATAACAACTCCTTATGAGCTTTACCATGCATTTACTAATAGATGGGAAAAGAAGAAAGATCCTTTGCACATACTGGGCGAATACGATACAATCAAACGAGGTCCTCAGGAGACCATTCTGGAGTATTGTGCAAGATTCAATAATGTATACAACGCAATACCCCAGCATTTAAGACCTCCCCCTGATTTAGCACTATACAAATTCGCTGATGGTTTTGACCCTGACATGCAATATCAATTGAAGGAAAGAGCCCCTGAAACCCTTGAAGATGCACAAAAGGTTGCTGTCACAGTTGAGGCTAACCTTATTGCCAAGAGGAACAGGGCAAGATTGGAAAAAAGAGTCACCTTCAAAGAGGAACCCTCAGCCTTTGATCAGAAACTGGATGCAATACTCACTGGCATGAAAAGGTTGGGTGACAGAGTGGAATCTGTGGAGAGAAAGTCATCATGGGAAGCACCTCAAAGTAACCCTGTCAGGAACCCAAATTTTAGAAGAAATCAAAACCCAAACATTAGCAAGTCCAGTTCTGATCCAGAGATAAGACCTCCCTTCTAGGAAAACTATACTGAAGCATCCACTTCAAGTGAGCATGCAGATGACACCCACATTAACCTAATGGGCCTAAATTATGAGCAGCAAGTTTTCCTGAGTCATGAAGATCGTAAGGAGGATGACATTAAACAATTCCAAACCAGGTCAGGTGAGTTGTTTGACTTCAAACAAGGCTATGACACAGCCGTGTATGAAGTTCACAAGCAATACAAGCTAAGAAGCAGAACCATAAACATAACACAGGCTAAAAAAGCAAGAGATAGCCTGCAGCCTGAAAAAGCCATAGTTACAGAACCACAAGACAAAACTGATTCAGTTACAAATGAAATAACGGTTGAAGAAATAAATGAATTACTTCCCTCAAAACAAAAGCAAATGGCTACACCACCTTTACAGCCTAATCCAAATAGGGCTCCTCAAGAGATGAGTAAAAGGGATAAGTCTCATGATCAAGACAAAAATCAAGAGGAAAACTCAATAAACAAGGAAAAGATTGTCACCCACAATACCAAGATCCAAACTGAAAGACCATTTGACCTAGAAGCGGAAATTGGCAAATTGAAAATAGCTATCCCTCTTTCAGAATTAGCCAAGCATGACATTTACAAACAACAAATCAAGAAATCTCTTCAACTAACTCGTAATAAGGATAATGTCAATGTGTTAGATGATACCCCAGAATTACTTTTCGGCCCAGAGGTTGATGGAAAGACAACAGTCACAGGGATTTTACCATTCTATGTCAGCTTGCATATTCATGATAAGATACTACATAATGCAATGTTTGATTCAGGCGCCTCTCACAACCTTATGCCTAAATCAATAATGGAGAGGCTCAACCTGGACATTACAAGACCTTATAAGGACCTATTTTCATTTGACTCTAGCCAAGTAAAATGTTTAGGCTTAATAAAAGACCTTTGTGTGTCACTAGTCCAGTACCCAAATAAAACAATCCTAATGGATGTGGTAGTTGCTGACATCCCACCCAAATATGGAATGCTATTATCAAGATCGTGGGGGGCTAAACTCCAAGGCTCCCTACAATTAGACATGTCATATGCCACAATTTCAGTCTTTGGTCAACCCAAGAGGCTATATAGAGAGTCACTAATGAAATACATGGTCAGCAATGAAGACAAGCCTCAAAACTTTCCCATATACGCTGTTCATTCTGACATAGACTCCTATATTCTCTTTAATGACAATACAGGTCCCACAAATGATGAAGAAATCCAGTCAATCAAACAAGATCGGCATATAAATGAAGAAACTCCTAATCTAGAAACATTGGTTGATGAGTCAACAGATAAAAACGTTCAAAAAGACAAACCAAATGCAAGCCAAGACCTCAAATTGTTGATGCCAAGTCCCACAATAGTTGACAATGCTTCCCTTAGTCAAGAAATCATATGGTTTCTTGAATTTGACGGATCAGTCAACAAATTTGGGGCAGGGGCAGGGGTTTGGATACATAACAAACAAAACAATCATGCAGAGGGCCGAGCCTATAGGTTAAACTTCAGGTGCCCCAACAACATGGCTGAATATGAAGCCCTCTTACTAGGCCTTAAGCTAGTAAAATCCTTACAGGCCATAAAAGTTTCAATCCTAGGAGACTCTGACCTAATCATCCAACAAGTAAAAGGAAACTTTGTCACTAATAACAAAAGGCTGCGATCTTACAGGTCTGCTGCTGCCGAAATCCTGAATTCCTTCACTGAATTCCAAATAACCAAAATAACTAGAACCCATAACCTTCATGCTCATAGTTTGGCCACATTTGCAAGCACTTGCAAGCTACCTTTCGAAACCCAGCATTGCTTTGGAGCTGAGGTAAAACACAGACCTTCTGTCCCAAACAATGTCAAGGATTGGCAAGTGTTTGAGGATGACAAACAAATAAACAATTTCTTGACTCTGCAACAAGAATTCGCAGGACTAAACATTGATACAAAGACTGCAAGTGATTCACAAAAACCAGGTGAACAACACCATACCAATATCTCACTTAAAACAGCAAATCAAATGCTTTGTCCAACAAACTTTGACCAGGAGAATATACAAGAACTTGAACAAGTTCATTCTGAGGAACTAGCTCATACTGAAGCTGAAGTTATACAATGGAAAGACAATTTCCTTCCAACAGGCCTAGCTCCATTGGAGGACATTTTTTACTCAAATGATGTCCCTAGAAAGCTAAAATTGCAGCCCCTTAATGCTGCTATTGAAGAATGCAACATTGGAACTGTTGAAAAGCCTAAGATAATCAAATTGTCTGCATCTTTACCACCTGATCAAAAGCCTAAATATATTGACCTCTTTAAGGAATTCCAAGATGTCTTTGCATGGAGTTATGAGGATTTGAAATCCTATGATACCTCCATCATTCAACATACAATCCCTCTTAAGCCGAATCAGAAACCTTTTAAACAGAAATTGAGGAGGATCAATCCCATGCTTCTCCCCTCAATTGAAAAAGAGGTGCAAAAAATGTTTAAAGCGGGCATAATAGCACCAATCAGATTCTCAGAATGGATTTCAAATTTGGTCCCTACAAGAAAGAAAACTGGTGAAATCAGGCTTTGTGTTGATCTTAGGAACTTGAATCAAGTATCCCTAAAAGATAATTACCCCTTGCCCAAGATGGATCACATCCTGCAAAGAGTGGTAGGGGCATCAAGAATTTCCTTACTTGATGGATTCTCAGGCTTCAACCAGATCCTAGTTCACCCTGATGATCAGGACAAAACAGCATTTACAACCCCATGGGGAACCTTCAAATATGTCAAAATGCCTTTTGGGTTGAAAAATGCAGGAGCTACCTTCCAAAGGGCAATGGATATTGCCTTTTCCAAAGAGATCCGTGATTTCCTTGTCATTTACTTAGACGACCTCACACCTTTCTCAAAGTCGGACCAAGAACATTTGAAACATCTAAAGCAAATATTCACAACTTGCAGGAAATATGGAATTTCCTTAAATCCCAAGAAATCCCTGTTTGGATTGGAAGAAGGGAAGCTATTAGGCCATATCATTTCAAAGGATGGCATTAGGATTGACCCAGACAGAATACAGGCCATCTTGCAAATGCCCCACCCTAGAAATATCAAAGAATTGCAAGCATTCCTGGGGAAGATCAACTTCCTCAGGAGATTCATCCCAAATTTGGCTGAATTAAGCAGACTACTAAATAACATGCTAAAAAAGGATTCAAAAGTGAAATGGACAGTAGAAGCAAATCAAGCTTTTGAAGGAATAAAGCTGGCCCTTACCCAAACCCCAGTCTTAACAAATCCTCAATTTGATAAAGAGTTTATCATTTTCTCTTTTGCTTCCCAGCATACTATTGTTGCTGTATTATTACAGAAAGATGACCAAGGAAATGAGAGACCTATTGCATTCTTTAGTAGAGCTCTCAGAGATGCTCCCCTAAAATACCAGATCATGGAAAAGCAAGCATATGCCTTGGTCAAAGCCATCAAAGACTTTAGAATCTATATCCTATACTCCCATGTTATAGCTTATGTACCAAGTCCCATTGTCAAAGATATACTCACCCAAGAGAATTTGGAGGGCAGAAGAGGAAAATGGATTGCCAACATCTTAGAATTTGACATTGAAATAAAACCTACAAAGTTGATAAAAGGGCAAGGTTTGGCTAAATTAATGTCGAAAACAAATTTCCAAGCCTTGGACATCAACCAACTGGACAATGAACCGGATCTGGCAACTCCAAAGATCAATGTAGCCTTTGAACAATCCCTGTGGTATTCTGACATCTGTTATATATTGCAAAACCTGTGTGCTCCCCCAGGATTGTCCAGAACTAAATGTAGGTTCTTAAAAATGAAAGCCTCAAGATTTTGTGTCATAGATGGCAATTTGCTTTGGAAAAACCATGAGGGTATATTGCTAAACTGCTTAATTGAAGATGAGGCTAACAATGTCATAAAGGAATTTCATGCAGGTGATTGTGGTGGACATTTGTATTGGAAGTCCACTGTGGATAAAATACTAAGGGCTGGTTACTATTGGCCCACTCTGTTCCCTGATGTAAAAAGTTTCACCACTTCATGTCATAAGTGTCAAATATTTGAGGGAAAGAGAAAGTTACTACCACTCCCTTTGAGGCCTATTGCAACAGAAAGACCTTTTCAGCAATGGGGTTTGGATTTCATTGGGGAAATCCATCCCTCATCCTCAGGCCAGCACAGATGGATCCTCACAGCCACAGACTACTTCACCAAATGGATTGAGGCCATCCCTTGTAGACAGGCAAATGATTCAGTAATCATTTAGTTTTTGGAGAACAACATATTGTCTAGGTTTGGTTGTCCCAACAAGATAATAACAGACAACGCTGCTGCCTTCAGATCCAAGAAAATGGTGAATTTTTGCCACAAATTTCATATTACTTTGGTTCATTCCACTGCCTACTACCCTCAGGGAAATGGCCTAGCTGAGTCATCAAATAAAAGCTTGATAAACATCATCAAGAAGGTGTTGGAAGAAAATAAGAAAAATTGGCATAAGAAACTTGTAAATGCCCTATGGGCAGATAGACTAACCACCAAGAGATCCATTGGTGTCAGCCCATATGAGTTAGTCTATGGATTGGAAGCCAAATTTCCTTCATCACTAGGGGTTCCTGTTATGAAACTGCTTCAAGAAAGTCAAGCTGAGCCAAATGACATGCAAAGAAGGGTCAATCAAATAATATGTTTGCAACAAACCAGGGACCAAGTTTACAGTAGAGTACAAGTTCTCCAAGAAAAGTTAAAGAAAGCTTTTGATAGAAAGACTAAAGCTGAAGATTTCAGCACAGGTGACAAAGTCCTCAAGTGGGACTCAAGAAGGGAAGATAAAGGGAAACATGGAAAGTTTGATTCTCTTTGGAGAGGACCATTTATTATCCAAGCAGTCCAAGGAAACAACACCTACTTCCTAAAAAATTTGGATGAAACTGACTTAAATGAAGGTCCTGTCAATGGCAGGATGTTGAAACATTATTTTGACTACTTTCCATGCATATAGCAGGGTCTTTACTCATGTACATAATCAGTTGTATATATTTCCTTTCATCATATTAATAGTTCAGTTCAAAGATTGCTGCAAATAAGCAGAAAAGAGGCTTTATATTCTAGAAATTCCACATAGATGAAAATCTCCAGTTTTGAAGTACAAAGAGAAAGTTTTCAAGTTTTTGATAGGAGCAGTCAAGGGCCAAGGCATTCTGACCTGTTGTTCTTGGTCTTTCAAAGAAAAACCATCCCCAAGTGGAGCCATTGTTAGCTACCTATACCAATAGGTTTCATTTTTCATGATTGGCAAGGGAAGTACCAATATGATCTACTTTGGTGATGCAAAGATCTCATATTCTTGTGGAAGAAATATACTTGTTTGGTTAATGTTGCCCTACTTCTGGATGGGTGATCCAATAGCCTAAGCTGGGTCATGCCATGTTTCAATTTTTTTTGTAGATTAGAGAAAGGAACCTGTCCAAACAGCTCAATCTTGGCAGGTAAAGTATATAGGTAGTGAAAGAAGGTTCCCAACTGCTTAATCTGGGGCCTTGGAAGCAATAAGGGTAGCCTTAGATAGAAAATCAAAAGAAATCCAAAGATAAAGAAAAGGCACAAAAGGGTTTGCAAGTCTAAGTGCACCCTCCTTGGAGTAACAAAAATGCTAGGAAATAGAGTGGGTAGGTAGATGGGGTTGCAGAAAGCATGGTTTGTGACATTTCACTGACCTAAAGGAAAGGCAAAAACAGGATGCCAGTGCAGATGATTCTGATTCACAACAGTGTTACAACAAATGAAGCATATCTAACTTCCAGTTTTCCCCATCTCCTTTATAACTAACATTCCTATGCCACCCAAGTTCACAAAGAAGATCTAGGTATTTTGTTGGCTCTAGCTTCTTTAGTGGCTACATTCCTTGTGCAAAATACTTTTCATTTTGATCTACTTCCTAAAAGACTAAGTCAATTTCATAGAGACTCAGTATTCCCCCCCATCCATCTCTTTCATTCATATTAACTACTAACTTATTACTATCTAACTCCCCATACCCCTATTCCCCTATTACTATGTAAAAATTGCAAAAACCCAAAAAATCTAAGTATCCCCGCCCCCGAGCATTATAGCTCTAGCTGTGATTTTGAAGGTTTTCATGCGCTGAAAAACATTTGAGCGCAACCCACAGAGCGCCAAAAATTAATCCTAGGGATTAATCCGAGATTTTCTCGGGTTAATAGCCTTAAACCCGCTTTTTGACTATAAACTTTTGCAAAACCCAATTAACCGCATATGCTGAAAACAACCCGGAAAATCCACTTTTCCAAAGTTTCCGCCGTGTGCGATTTTCGAAAGAAAATAATATTTAATTCTCCCTGCCTCAAATATCGCCTGTGCACCTTATCTCTCTGTCAACCGTCGGATCTGGGCCCTCCCATCCGACGGCCTGCATCGCATCGGACGGGCATCAGCGTCTGAAGGATACGCTTCGAGAAACTGTCAGAGGGTGACGTCAGGCCTCTGCCACGTGTCACCCCCTAGACTCTCTCGGGGCGCCCTCTGACAAAACCGCGATCGTATAGAGGGCGCTCCGAGAAAACCCGCTTACTGCTTTGTTAAACTGCCTGCCCACGCCAGCGCCACGACCTGCCCACGTCACGTCTGCTTGGCGCCCTGTCAGCATCCCCGACCGCCCGAGCTCCGATGTGGCCGCCACCTGTGCAATCCCCGTGGACCACTCACAGACTGCCACGTCACCTGATGATGTCATGCTGACGTCACCCGACCCTGACCCCACCTGATGACGTCATGCTGATGTCATCCAAAAAGCGCGCCAATGAGCCAAAAGTCCATATTTAGCCTTTTTTTTTGTGTTTTTCTCATTTTTCTCACTGAAAGAACTAGCTCTCCTCTGCATGAGAATTATGTCCACTGTTGCCAACCTGCTGAAATCATCCTGAAGAGCGCTGCCGCCTACAACCCACTTGCACTTGTCACCATTACCGGCAATTCACCAGGTATTTACCCAGTGCATCCTTTCAGTGCTAAGTTACGTCCATGTTTCTCCTAAACTGAACTCATAAGAGTGAAACAAACCTGTTTTTTCCTTTAATTCTCGGATAAACTAGCATTCCCCACAGTTGCAGGGTCTAAATTCACCTGTTGAACCTATATATATCTATCCTTCCCCGGATTCCCATTGTGTCCGCGCATTCGTGGACTGTAAACCTAAAACGACATAATTCGCCAGGGAAAACTGAGTTGCCTACTCTTGCAAACTATCAAAATTACTCTTGCTAAGCATTCTGCCTATTATCACACCTCATTACCCTGTTGCTTCTGTAAAATTAACCCTCTGTGGTTTCCTTCCTGCTGAAACCAGTTCAACACCAAGTCATAACCACTACTTAGCCATGGAGATGCCACCAATAGTCCTAAATATTCAACCTCTGAATGCCCCACATAGAGAGCTAGAGTGGAAAGCCCTAGGTGACAAAGATTACCAGATGTTAGACTCAATGCTCATGACAGCTAAGTTCAATATTCAGTTGATGAATGAATTCAAGGCCCAGCATCTCAGTGGGACTGACACCTTGGGAATTTGGGATTCCCATATACTCATCTACAACCTCCCTCAAGTTAATGTGTTGCCAGACTTGATAAAACAATGCATGTCAAGTTATGATCCCGGCCAAAGAGCTGTCCTCAGCCCCTCAGGCTCAGTACTATTCCAAATCACCCCTGAGACTATCAATGAAATGCTGCACTTTCATACTACCAAGCCCCTTACTCCTCTCTCCCTCCAGGACCTGATAACAAAAGGGGGCAGCTTGTCCAGGGATCAGATTTCCAGGGTTAACCAGTTGTTTTTTCAGCCTGAATATCAATCTATGACTGCTTCCCTTCCCATACCATATCCATATCTCAATGAGCTGGGGAAATTGATTGTAGATTTGATCAGTTACATCTTGGGTTATGGGACATATGAGGATGTGGACGAAACCATCATAGCAATGTTGTCCATTTTCTCCCTAGGATGCCTCCTGTTGTGCATTATGACTTTGCCACTTACATTGCCAATAAGATTCATGAGCAATTTATGAATCTGGAGAGGGAGAAGGTGTTTAAATACACTAGGTACATCTATCATCTATTCTTATTCTATCAGCCTGATGCCTTCCCTGTCGCTCTGAAGAAGCTAGACAACCAGGGACGCCCTAGGTTGGTTGTGTTTTGGACTGCAGTCTTTCATCTTCTGCCTTATTCACCATACACCTATTTTGAATTTATTGATCTATTCATTCATCTAGCTATGACCTTGTTGTTGGGTGCCCCTCCCCCAATATTGACGAAGAAATGCAGAGAATCCTTTAGCTCTCAAAGGCATATAGCATCGGTGATTGGTACTTTTACCAACACCATACAGTAATCAGAGTATATGGCTGTGAGCTAAATCCTTATAGGCTGCCATAATATGTCCCCATGAGACTCTTTTCCCTAGAGTATTTCAGGTAGTTTGGAAATGCTGAGTTTCTCCATTTCCAAGGCAAAAACAAGAAGGTGCAACTGAAGTTAAAGAATCAGCTGGGCCCCTTCTTGTACAATAAGAAGGAGGAAGGATGGAAGGAAGCTGATATGATCCTAGAGACCCTCATACTTCAAACCAGTTTTAAGTGGGTGCCTTATGACCCCAATCACTTCATTTCCCTTAGGAGAATAAAGTATAAATTGGGGGGGTATGTTCATGTGAAACTGCCCCATGTTGAGAAGTATGCCAATGCCCTAAGCTGGAAAGAAGGCACCTTAGAAGAGCCAATTGGTCAAGAAGAAATGCTAAGGAGAGAAACAAGCAAACTTGAGAAAGAGGCTGACTTGGAATCTTGTGGCAGGTTTCTTCTGCATATCAAAGGCAAATTGGAGTAGCTGCCTCATCATCCACAGCCCAGCAACAAGTAGCCGGAGTTGCCCAACAAGAAACTAATAAAGGCAAGGGCAAGGAGGTGGAGCACGAACAATCACCTCCTAGAGCACAGCAACAAACAGAGCAGCAGATAGATAAGGAGGTAGAGCAGCAACAAGAAGAGCAAGAAAAACAGCAAGAAGAGCCTCAAGAAGAGGGGCAGCCTATGCAGCAAGAACAAATGGCTGAAGCCCCAGCACCTACTGAGCAACAAGCCCAACAGAACATACCATCAGGGAAAGAGAAGATAGTGGAGACTTCAGTACTCCAGACTCCACAAAAAGTGGAAAAAGGAAAGAAAAGAGATAGAGAGCAGGAGACTCCCCTTACAACGTCCACTAATCAAAGGGAGAAAAGGCAAAGATTAAATCCCCTCTCTGAAGAAGAGATGCTTATGGGGCAATCATCGATAATGGGCCCACCAAGCATGGAGGTATCAGCAAGTTCCTTTCAGCAGGAACCAAAGAGAAATCTTGGAGGAGAGGTCAGCTCCTCAAGCAATCAAAGAAAAGCAGAGGGGAGCATCAAACAACAGTTCACTGATATCAAAAGAAGAAATGAGCCACTCAGGCTCCAAATCTACAATCAGTTGTTGAAGATGGCCCCCACAAATCAGCAGAGGCTCATGGCAGCCTATGACATTTCAGAAGGAAAAATGACCATGAGTCATTTCAGGCCCACCACGGTGCAGCCACAGTCAGCTGCAAATTACATAAGAACCAACCTGGAGGTTCTTGCAAAAGACATTCACCCTATGGACCAAATAGAACTCCATAAGCAAACGGGTGAAATGGTCTATGCAACGTTGGCAGACAAGACAATGTTAGCAAAAAGGCTGGAGAACAGCCTAAATAATACAGCTTCCCAACTAGAGTTGGAGAAGGCATCCTCCTTGGCCAAAGACAACAGGATCAAGTCTTTGGAAGACATAATTATAGAGCTAGGGCATGACCCCAAGGATCCCAAAGCAATACAATCACTGTTGAGGATGAGGGATGCAAACCTGGCAGCCCTAAGAAAGAAACTAAAACTCCCAGCAACCAATCATCCCCAAATAGATGAGGTTGCTCAGCAGAAGCAAGAACAGGAAATAACTACATCGCTGGTAGCACTGCACAAACAACTTGTGCAGACAGAAGGGAGACTGGAGGACACTAAGGCTGCACTACAGGCAGCCCCACAGCAGAAAGAGGGAGGTCAGACTTCTCAGCCCCCTCCACAGGTTATTAACCTTGAGGAGCCTCCAAAGACCACTCCTCCTCACACAGAAGCAGCAGCAGCACCGTCCACATCAGCAGCAGCACCATCAACATCAATAGCAACAGCCTCTACAGAGCAAGCTCCAAGCTTGGACATGCAAAAATTGTTAAATGAGGTCCAGGCCCTAGAGGCCCAGATGACAGAACTAAATGGAGCCAAGGATGAATTGGGCAAATTAAATGAAAAATATGATAAATCAAAGCAGAATGTGTCTGAGAAAGGGAGAGAAATAAAAACTCTCAAGGAAAGAATCAAAGCGTTGGAGAAGGAGCTCACCCTTGACAAAGTGGTGGGTGAGATCAGAAGAGTTTTGTGGACCCACATTGGTCAATCAATAACGGACCAATGGCAATATATTGAAACCATACATGAGCAAATGGAGCTCATAGGTAAAGCACAAAAGGAAGTGCGTAGAGCAAGGGCATCTCTAGGCAGTATGCCTGAGGTAGCCAACAGATTGATCAATGTGCTAAATAACAGGACAGGCCCTCAGCTGGCAGCAATTGGCATCACCAGCAGGACAGAGACCATCCAGCTAGTTAAGAGGGTCCTCACACTGAAAATCCTAGTACAGACATTGGACAGAAGGAGCCAAGATATGCAAATAGAGGTACACAAGTTCATGGACAAATTTGTTGCATTACAGG
>APFE031648994.1:153376-168916 GCA_000404065.3 Pinus taeda | reverse complement strand
CACAGATCCCTTAACATGGCCAGCCGTCTAGTCCTGATCAAAGCTATCCTTCAGGCCATGCCCCTCTACCTCTTCTCCATCCTTTCGGCCCCTAAATGGGTCGTCAAAGGGCTCAAATCCATCCAAAGAGCCTTCCTATGGGGAAGCAAGGGGCTTCACCGTAAATGGGCTTTAGTCAAATGGGAGACAACTTGTCTGCCCAAAAAAGGAGGTGGCATTGGGTTGAGAGATCCCACTCATAGCAATGCGGTCATGGGAGCTCGCATCTGGTGGAGATGGATCTCAGGCTCTCCCACCCCTTGGACTACCTTATGGACAGCCAAATATGTGGGGAATTGTCCCAGAAAGGAGCTTGTCAGAATATCTGAGCTAAGCAATGGCTCAATTATTTGGAATTCGGCAAAAATCCACAGGAACCTTATCCAGCAACATAGTTTTTGGGAGGTAAAAAGCGGGAACCAAGCTCGCTTTTGGGATGACTCTTGGCAACAGTTTCCCAAGCTAAGAGACCTCTTCCCGAATATGGTGCCTGGGGAATTGGACCTCCATCCCCCCACAACAGTTGGAAACCACTGGAATACCACGGCTCAACATGCCATCAGAACATGGCACAAAGCCTCTTAGATCATAGCTACTGGATCGGAACAAGAACAGCAAAATCTGGACACAGAGTTAGAAAAAAGGAAAATACAAAGCTCAGAAGGAACAGACATTCTCAGATGGGGTTACGAAGAAAAAGGAACATACTCCACAAAAGAGGCTTACAATCTTCTAATTAAAGATCACTCCAGGCCTGTCAAGATCTGGAACAAGATCTGGGATTCCTCCAGTTGGCCGAAAATCTCCACCTTCCTATGGCTTCTCTGCCACAAAAGGGTTCTAACCTGGGATAACCTAAGGAAAATAAATTTCATTGGCCCCTCCATATGCTTCAACTGCAAAAAAGAAGAAGAAACCATTGAACATCTCTGGTATCATTGCCCACTAGCATATAATATCTGGCAAAAAATTCAATTTCGTAGTCAGAAAGAGACAGGTGTGAATGGGGACATAACTGCTACCATAAGCAACTGGGACCCTCACCCTTATCAAATCAAGATTCTCAATTACATATGGAAGATCATCCCTGGCTTCGTCACCTGGACCATCTGGAAAGAGAGAAATGGCAGAATATTCAAAAACCAATTCAAATCCCTGGAAGAGTTATGGTTAACCATAAAAAACAACATTGAAGAAACCATCTCCCTAAAAACGTGGTACCAAGATGATCTCCCCACTCTCCCTCAAGAACAATCAATCTGGAACAACTGGGAATTTCATAGAAAGCAAGATCAGATAACTAAAGGCACCAGGCCCTCTAATGGGTCACCTCCAGGGAAATGGTCCTCGCCCCCAAAAGATATGTACAAAATCAATTTTGACGGGGCTTCCAAGGGCAATCCGGGGCACTCAGGATTCGGCGGATTAATCAGAGATCACATAGGGAACATTATCACAATCTTCTTGGGTTATCATGGTTGGGATACCAACAATTCGGCTAAATTAGAAGGTCTCTGGCAAGGACTCCTAATTGCACAAGAACGGCACCTTTTCCCGCTCATTGTGGAGGGAGATTCCCAAATTCTTATTCATATGGCTACGAAGCTTCTCCAGGGCTCCTCCTCCTCCAAAATCTGCAATAGTTGGAGACTGGCTCAAAGACTAATGCATATGGAGAGATGGATCAACAACAACAGAGCGATCTCTTTTACCCACATCAAAAGAGATGGAAACAAAATTGCGGATTTCCTTGCCAATTTGGGGGTGGATTGTGGTAGACCTCTTCTGACTGGAGATCCTGCAACAATCCTTTTGGACTCACAATTGAAAAATTTCCACAATCAGATGCAAAAGGAGAAACCTGAGCTTGCAGAAGAGCTCCCGGATCCGGGTGATTGTATTGCCTTAAATGGCATTCATGCACAGTTAATTCGCATGGTGCCGCCACCTGCTCTGCAGCGTGGAGCCCCAGACTCAGAACGGAGGCAGGAGGAATGTTTTAATGGGTATGGGATGGCACAGGACAATGCCATTAATGGCGGCCGAAGCCCAACGCAGTCTGCGGAGCATTATTTACAGGCAGCTACTCAGTGATTTTTCCATTATGCATTTGGTCGAGGATTACTCTGTTCGGTTCGTTCTGCGATTTGTGGGTGAGGCCGAGAGGGAGCCCCGCCTCAGAGGGGAAATTCGAGCTGGTTCTAGCTCGAATTGGCAGTCCTTCCACTCGTCCTGCGTTCTTCGCTCCGGAATTCCTTCGACGGCTTGGGGTAAGTGCTCCATTCGCTGTCATTTCAGTTACACAGGCTCTGTCTCTCGGTTTCGTGTTTCCATTGTGTTCTGTTATGTTTCTCGTTTCGGTTCGGGGCCCTTGGCTGCTCTGAGGCACAATTCCGGCTTCCGCACTGTTTCGGTTAAGGTTACAGTCATTGTCTGCACCATGAAGCGACCTGGGAAACGTTCTCGCTCCGGGGAAGACCTGGCAGCAGTAAACGACCCTCCGCTCGCCCTCAGTCCACTCCACTGCTCACCACCATTAACCTCACTTCTTCCCCTGAGGATCCTCCTGCCAGTAACCCCACTCGCCATCCGATTCCCAACAGTGCATTCCAATCCACCCATTTTAAATTTCAAAGCAATCTGAACCGCCCTCTGATATCAGCCCAGATAACCATCCTAATGGCAGAGGAAATCAACCAGGTACCTCCTATCTCATGCATTGACCCCAATTCTTCTAATAGCAGTGAGCGTTCCTCTGCCCAAATTGCCATGGCCGCCAAGCGGGAAGCTGAACCAGTGATTCAGGTCGACTCGCCCTCCTTAATTCCTCCCTTGAGTGACTGCATCAACCTGATTTTGGATCCCGACGCTGGCACCACCGACAGAACCCAGGAGGGCAACGTGTTGAATGAAAAAGACGGGCTCAGCCACGACGACGCGTGTCAGCAGGCCGAGGAGACACAGGGGGAAGAGGACAATTGAACAGGTGGTTCCTGAGTTTGCTCTTTTTGGTTTTTGGGATGCTGCTTCGGAAGCATGGCCCAGTTTTGAGCTCCTACTTGCCGCGGTGTATGTTACCGTCTTGGTCCAGGGTTACTAGTTCTGGTCATATGCTTAGTTTCAATACTCTCTCTCTCAGTATCTCTGTAATGCCAATGTACTTGGCTGTTTGTTCTGTTAATCTGGTTGTCAGCTTTGATGAGAATCCCCAGCTCTTCTGTAATGGGGAAATTTTGTAACATATCTGAAGTGCAGGCTCCTGCAGCTGCCCCCTCTTGTAATTGTATCACGTTTACCAGTTAATAGAAATAGCATAGCTTTTACCGAGAAAAAAAAAAAACAAGAGGAGAACTCCCATTTCTAACCAACTGCATTCCAGAATTTTGAAGAACATGTTTGGTAAAATCCTCTTTAGACAGTGGCTTATGATAAACTTTCAATTGATGTCGATTCACTACAAATGAAGTTTGATCTGCATCAGTAGTTTTTATCTTGACCGAACCATTGTCATAGACTGTATCTACATCATAAGGTCCAAGCCATTGTGTTGTCAATTTTCCTTTGAAATCCTTAAACTTGCTATCATACAACAAAGCCCAATCATCTAGTTTTAAACATTTCTTCTTAATAAAATTATTGTGCCATTTGGTTCTTTGATCCTGAACAAGCACCGTCCTTTGAAGAGCATCTTGTCTAATCTCATCCAAGACATTGAATTCCATTAGCCTTTGTTTTTCTGCCTCATCTAAATCCATTCCTAGCTGCATGGAAGTTCTAAAGGTTTTAACTTGGAATTCTATAGGAAGCAATACCTGTTTCCCGTAAACCAAGTCATAAGGAGAATGTCCTATTCTATTTCTCTAGGTTGTCCTATAGGCCCACAAATCTTCTGGTAACCTATCAACCCAAACTTTATGATGCAACTATATTGTCTTGGTGAGAATGTCCTTGACTACTCTATTGGTAGACTCTACCTGCCCATTCGCCTGGGGGTGGTAAGATATAGATTTCCCATGTCTGATTTTATATTTCTCTGCAGTAGATTTGACCAATTTGGAACTGAATTGAGTGCCGTGATCAATTACTATTTCCATTGGTACACCAAAACATGTAAATATCTCTTCAAATAAAAAGTTAGCAACCGATTTTTCATTAATAGAATATAGCGATTTAGCCTCTACCCATTTGGTTACATAATCTGAACATATCAGAATATATTTCTTCTCTTTGGACATAAGAGAAATTGGTCCTACAAAATCTAATGCCCATTTATCAAAAGGTTCGATGAATACCTATTCTTAAAGAGGCATTTCATCTGCTAGGATAGGTTTCCCCATCCTTTGACAATCATCACAATTGGCCATATATTTCTTTGCATCCTTAAAAATGGTGGACCAATAATACCTGAATTGTAACACTTTATATGCAATTATTTTGTCGGCGAAATGTCCACCACATGGCTCATTATAGCAAGATTTTAGAATGTATTCCATTTCATCTTCTCGTACACAACTTCTGATCACCAGATCTGGTCTAGTACGGTACAAACAATCCTCATGCCACATATAATTAGCACTAAGTTGTATGATTCTCTATTTTTCCCTTGAAGAAAAATTTTGTGGCAACTTTCCTGTAACTAGGTAATTAGCTACATCTGCATTCCAAGGAGTATAAGTAGAAATAACAAATAAATTCTCATCCAGAAAATCATTAGTAACTTGTGCACTGTCACCTGTGTGGAAGGGTCTAGACAAAAAATCAATGACAAGATTATATTTTGTTGGTCTGTCACTAATAGTAATATTAAATTCTTGTAGTAGTAACAACCATCTAGTAACACGAGCATTGGTGATGGGTTTATTCATTAAAAACGTAATACTTGAATGGTCTGTGTGTACAAAAACTTTATACTTGATTATATAATGTCTAAATTTATTAATGGAATGAACTACTAATAAAAATTATTTTTCAGTGACCATGTAGTTTAGTTCTGTAGGAGAGATATTTTTGTTAACAAAATAGATGGCATAGGGGATTTGATTCTCTCTTTGGCCCAAAACAACCCCCAATGCTATGTCTGAGGCATCGATACATATGTGAAAATGGAGGGCCCAATTTGGTCCTCTTAGAACTGGAGTAGTTGACATTTTTTGTTTAAGCACTTCAAGGGCAATTTGACACTGAGCATCCCACTGGAATTCTGCATCTTTGGTTAAAAGTTTGAACATAGGGGTGACTATTGTTGTAAATTTTTGAATAAATATTCTATAACATCTGGCATTCCCTAGAAAGCTTCTAACTTATTTTTCAGAGTTGGGAGTTTTGATCTGAGCAATTATTTTGATCTTAGTAGGATCTACTCTTATCCCAGTTCTAGAAATATGATGGCCTAACACAACACCCTCTGTAAGCATCATTCTATATTTTTCATTGCTAAGGGCAAGGTTGGTCTCTTGACATCTTATTAAAATTTTCTCTAGGTTGTCTAAAGCTTGTTGGAAATATTCTCCATATATTGTGAAGTCATCCATATAGACTTCACATTGTGGAAAATCAATACATCCAATTAAGAACAAGTTCAGAACTTGATCTTCAGTTACTTCTTAAAGACCTTTACACTGTTCAATTGTTAACAATAATGCAATACATTCCTCCTCTCCATATGGGTTCTCTATCCATAAGGGGATTTCTGTAGCATGATAGGCAAGAGGAAATAAGCTAATTTTTTGGCTTTGACATCTGTTGGAAATTGCATCTTTCAAGCCCTGCATCCGATAAAGGCATCAACAATGGCTATCCAAGGTCGACCTAGTACTACTTGATGTCTAGGTTTGGAGGATTTTTGATGGATCACAAAAAAGTCTACAAGATATTCCCAGGAAGCTAGTACGATTGTTATGTCATCTAGGCTTCCTGCAGGTTTAAGGATGGAATTTTCTGCTAACTCCAATAGGGTTTTGGTTGGCCTCAAGCCTTCTAACTACAAATTTTGCATAATATCCATGGTCATGACATTTATAGCTACACCTACGTCAATAAGAGTGTTTGGTAAAGATATACCATTATTATGTATGGTCACTTTTGGATTCCCAGGATCAGTGTATTTAGAAGGCATCTCTCACATGGTTTTTGATAATTGGCTAACTACTTTTATAATAGGGGGTCCTTCCTTTTTATTCCTGGATTTTTGATGCAAAGATCCCTTACAATCTTGGCATAGATAGGAATATCTTTGATAGCTTGAAGCAAGGGTATCTTTACACAAATATTTTGCAGTTCAGCCTCTAAATCATATCCTAGTGGGACCTCAGGATTTTTGACAGGAAATCTCTCATGATAGGGTGGTTGAGTGACCTCTTGAGATTGTTTAGGTTGTATGGTAGAATTGGTTGGTGCCGAGGGAGGGTTTTCCTCTTCATCAGGAGGAGAATCTTCCTCTTGGCTACTTATATCCTTGTCTTCAAGGGGTGATTCTGTTGGCTGTTCTTCTTGAATGATCATTGTAGGTCCTGTTTTATTTAAGACCTTACCGGATCTTAGTTTTATTCTGTACAGGTTGAGATGACGTATTATTAGGGTTTGGAAAGAGATGTGCAGGCAATTGATTAGTTTGAGGAGGAATTGGATTTGGTGGCATTTGTTGTTGATTCAGATTCATGGGCAGAGAATGATGTCGTGGACTTGAATTCACAGGAAACTATTGTTGACTTGGATTCATGGGCAGAGCAGGTTGTTGTGAACTTGGGTTCATAGGTAGCTGTTGTTGAGTAAATGAAGGTAATAAGGGTGGGTTAAACCCTGGAAATAACTGAGAAATATTTGGAGGATATTGTGTGCAGATTGTGTAAGAAGATCTTTGGTATGGTTGTGGAGAAATATTCCCATAGGGAGTCCCCCTCCAACCTTGTTGCCAAGCATGTACTTGTGATGGTTGAGGCCCCCCATTGGGAGTAAGGAATTTGAGGGGCCCAATATGGTTGTGTAAACTACATGGATGGGTTGTAGAACATGGAGGGGTTTTGTTGCCTCCATGGTCTCCTGGGGGGATAAGGTGGATCTTGTGGTTCTGTTCCCCCTTTATAAATAGCATGTAACCCAGGTAATGAAGGGAATTCATTAGTTAGGTGTTTATCTGTGCAAATTCCACAGACCCCTATCGAATTAAAAGGGAATTCCTTTTTAGGATGCTTCTTCCTGCAACGAGGACAAAAGATAGCTAAAGAAATGTTTTCCTCTTCCTGTTTCCTCTTACTATTGAGGAGTATCTAGTTGGCTACTAATTATACTAAGGATACCAGTTTTCAGATTTTCCAATAGTTTTCCCAATTATATTTTGGTCACACCACTTGTAGTGGGTTTTCTAACTCGATTTGTAAGTTCTCTTGACCTTTTCCCAACTTTAGCTTGACTACGGGAGTACTTCTTACAATATTCAGCAATTTTAGCAAATGATTTCTGATAAGCATCACCATAGCTCATGAGATTACTTCCATGCAATCATCCTGTACTCCTTTTAGAAAAATGGTTCTAACTGTGGCTAGGTTGAGAGAAACTTGCTTGGTTTTTTGATAGTTGTAAAGGAACCTTTCTAAGTAGTCTTCTAGGATTTCTTCTTTAGTCTGTTGCATTTTAAAGATGTCATTCTTGGCATCCCTAGGCCTATAGTAATCTTGGTATTTCTGAATAAAGGTTGTTTTCATGTCATCCCAAGATATAATAGTGTGTTCCCCTAGGCTCATGAACCATCTCAATGCTGAGTTTTTTAAGGTGGATGGAAAAAGTTTTAACTTTTGAGCATTATCTATATAATTATAACTTCTACACAGTATCAAATTCGAATAGAAATGAATCAGGATCTTTGGATGACATATCGTTGAAGTGAGGTAATGATGACAAAGGAATGTTCTTCATGGTGACATCCCTAGTAATGTCAAGAATTGGAAATTCAAATGTTTCTGATTCATTGTTGGGTTCATTGTTTTCTTGATTGTCTACTCTTCCTCCTTCTCCTTCCATTATTTCTTCCCACAATTTGGAATTTGTGAAAGTAGGAGATGTCTCTCCTTTAGAAGATGATGGTTCAGACATTGGGTTATCTGCAATGTTCCAAGGTACTATCTCCCTTGTAGTCTGAACTTCCTCTACCACTATATTTGTTTATGCTCCAATCTACTTTACTGATGTCTCCTTTGCTACTGCCACCAAAATTTTCTCCTTTAGAGTTTTCCTTGCATAGCGATTAGCAGAATTAGCTGGATTAACAATTTTGGGACCATATAACTTTTCTAGTATTTTAAATGAAACAAACCTACCTTTCCTATCTCTAATTCTTCTCATGAAATGAAAGCATCAATTTTTAACTACTTACGAAAAGAGAGGACACCTTAACTTTGGAGCAACCCCACCATAGTGGATGCGTGGCTCTTCACTCATGTCTTACCATCTTCTCTCCGCCCTTAGGTCATCCTCAATATCACTCAAAAACTATAAAAAAAAGAAATCATTACCTATTATAGTTTACAACCCCCCGACAATGGCGCCAAAAATGTTGGGGCAACTATATGAGTGATATATCGCCACAAATTAAATTATCAACCAGGGAATCATAATTAGTAGAGCTGATACACTATATGTGCCAATAACAGATAAGTTCCTATGTCTGATTAGGATAGCATAGATAAGAAGCATTCAAAACTAATACTCCATTTAAAAAATTTCAATCTAACTTCCTCACACAATTTTAAAGATCAAAAAGCAAAACTCATGAACATAATCTTAACAATCATGTAATCTAAAGGTTCTTGCTCAGGTAACAACTCTGTCCATTTATAGGCTTATGAAATAGAAAGATGGACTCGACTCTATTTTCCTGATGAAACTGATTAAAATCAACTTACTGCACTTAAATATCAAGCAAAGCAATCATTCCTAATTTAACTAGTTATGGAGGAAGCTATACATACCTATACATGAAATGCTAGGTATGACAAGATTCTTCAATTAACAACACATGCAGGTGAATGATGAGATCTCTTATCTTAACTCTTCCCGTTCTTTAAAACATAAACCAACAATCAAATATACAGTCTGAGAAATAAAGTTTGCATTCATAAAAACAATGAGCTATCACTCAGAAACTAACATCTCCAGACTTATATCACACACTCTCAAACAAATTACTTGCATAGAATAAAAAAAGGAATCATATCAAATACTTTGAAACTGAATTATAACACTAAGTCACTCTTCACACATAAACCAAACTAATTTCACAATAACTGTAATAAAAAATTTCCTTGATGGCTTCGGTGGGCCCTTGCCGAGCTACCAAGGAAAGATGAAAGAATTTATAGGACTAAGGAATCTAATAACACATCGAATTCATCAATTGTTGCTTATATCATTGATTTCAGAAGAAATGATTACAAAATCAAATCTCCAACATAACAATAATGTTTACACCGCTGTATCTCTATCTCTCTATTTCTCTTACTATCTCTATAAATTAACTGCAACTCTCTGTCTCTAATTTTCTAACACCTGTCATCTACGAGCCTTCTCTTATATAGGAATGGATGTTACATACAATGCTTAAAATATATCATCAAATCATCATAAAAATATTACTTTTCGCTTTCCTTTACATATTTGGCTTCATCCTCATGACATGTACTGCATGAGTGATGAAGTGTATCTTGATTTTCCAGAAAAAGGTAAGGAATTTTACCATCAGTTCCCTCAGTCTCATCGAAGGTAGCTCACTCGAACCGTCGAAGCTAAAGAGTCGGGTCTGGTACCAAATGAATATAGTCAGTGCAGGATGAACGTTGGTACCAGATGAACACAGTCGGTATAGGATAGATGGTATCAGTGCCTGATGAATGTAGGTACCAGAAAAACACAGGTATGGGGGTACCATATGAGCACAGGTACCGGATGAGTGTAGGTGAAAAGGTACTGGATAACCAGGAACACATGTACCAGATAAGTAAGAACACGGGTACCAGATGAGCAATGTTGGTACCAGATGAGCAGGAACATGGTCTACAAATATATTTTAGTCAATCCAATAATTAGAGTATACAAAGAATCAATTATTTCATTCCTACGCACAAGAAATCATAAAAAACTATGCTTTAAATATAAATTACTTCATAGATACACAAGGATGCTAAAATTTATGTTTTTGAAGAAGGTAGGCAAGTGGTGAGTAGGTTTCGAGGTAAAGTTTGTAAAAAATAGAGGGAAATATGGGGTATTAAAGGCATAAAAAGGGAGATCCAACAATTACCAACATTTCCTGTTCCATTTTTGCCAACATGTCCAGTCCAATCAACACCTTGTTAACCGGATCACTCCAAATGATGGGAGTTTTGCAACTCCGCCCATACAATGCCTCAAATAGACTCATCTTCAAATATTATGATACCCATTATTGTAGGCGAATTATACTAGTAGAAGATACTCTTCCCACTTTCTCTACTGATGCATTACATACATCCTCAACATGTCCTCCAATATCATGTTGACCCTCTTAGTCTGTCCATCTCTCTGTGGATGATAAGTTGTACTGAATGTCAACTCTATGCCCAAACCTGCAATTAACTCCTTCCAAAACTTGGAAGTGAAGTTTGCATCCTTGTTTGACACAATCTTCTTTGGAACTCCATCCAATTTGACCACGTATCTAATGAACACCTATGCTACATTGCTAGCTGATAATGTAGACTTCACTGGAATGTAGTGTGGAACCTTTGTCAACCTATCCAAAAAAACCATGATGGAATCATGTTGTTTCACTGTCCTTGGAAAACCTATGATAAAGTCCATGGAAATGACCTCCCATTTCCACTATGGAATCGCAATTGGCTGTAGCAGTCCACCTGGGTGCTTACATTTTGAGTTTACCTGCTAACAATCCAAACACCTAGCCACAAACTCTACTACATCCTTCTTCAGATTCAGCTGATAATAACACTTCTTCACTACGGTCAATGTCTTTTAATAGCCTGGGTGACCTGAATATGGTTTCACATGAAACTCCCTCAATATCACATTCCCGAGTTCACTGTTGTCTGGCGCATATATCCTATCTCTAAACCTGGTCAATCCATCTTTCGTGAGACGATAGTCCACATCCTGTGCACCTGCACCTGTACGTATACCTGTACCTGTACCTATACTAATACCTGTACCTGTACTTGTGCTCTTTTGCAACTTGTGCACAATCTCCATATCCCTGACATCCAACTAACTTGCTTGCAAGATCCTACCTTGTAGATCTGTCCCATAGGAACTCATAGCTGCTATATGATTTACATGTATTCGCCTGCTAAGAGCATCTGCGACCCTATTATCCTTTCCTTTGATGTATTTGGTCTCAAAATAAAACTCATTGATTGTGGCCAACCATCGAGCATTCCTACCATTCAGATTTAGTTGATCAAATAGATATCACAAACCGTTGTGATCACTCATCAATACAAACCTCCCGCCAAGAAGATAGTGCTTCCACATATTCAATGCATGTATGATTGCTGCTAGCTCAATATCATGCGTCGGATAGTTATTCTCATGCTCATTTAGTTTCTGTGACTCATAGCACATTACTTTTCCTTTCTGCATAAAGACTCCACCAAGTCCTCTGTTGCAAGCATTTGCACATACTACAAATTATTTGTCTGGATCCGTGATCTTTAACACTGGAGCATATGTCAAAAATTGCTTAAGCTCCTCAAAACTCGCCTCACACTCTTCTGTCCATTCAACTTATTACCTTTCCTCTGCAATGATGTAATAGGATAATCAATCTATGAGAAGTTCTCGATGAACCTGCTATAATAGCCTGCCAACCCCATGAAGGATATCACCTTATCCACATTCCTGGGAGCTGCCCACTCCATGATGGCCCTTATCTTTTCTGGATCTACTACTATGCCCTCCTTGGAAATAACATGTCCCAAGTAATGTACCTTAGTTTGAAAGAAACGACACTTATTGAGCTTAGCATCTAATTGATGCTCTCTCAACAACCTCAACACTACTGCCAAATGCTTGACATGCTATTCCTCATTTTTACAATATACCAATATGTCATCAATGAACACAATAAAAAACTTGTCCAAATAGGGACGCAACACATGATTCATAAAGCACATAAATGTAGCTGGAGCATTATTCAAACCAAATGGAACTACAACAAACTCGTAATGCCCATACCTGGTCTGTAAAGTTGTCTTGTATATGTCCTCTTGCTTGGTGCGTACCTGATGGTATCCTGATCTCAAGTTGATCTTCGAGAACATTACTGCTACCTTCAGTTGATCAAACAAGTGATCAATCCTCGACAACAGATATCTATTCTTGATGGTTACTTTGTTCAATTTCCTGTAATTAATGCATAATATGAGAGTATCATCCTTCTTCTTCACAAATAATACCGGTGCACCCCAAGATGATACACTTGGCCTAATTTATCCCTTGTCCAACATTTCCTTCAATTGTAACTTCAATTCTACCAACTCAGGTGTGCTCATCCTGTAAGGTGCTTTTAATGTTGGAGCTACCCTTGACACTAACTCAATAGAAAAGTCTACTTCCCTATGAGGTGGCAACTCTGAAATCTCTGCTGGGAAGACATCCTGAAACTACTGTAGAAATGGGTACCTTCTCAAAAAATCTACATCTTCAACTTCCTTACCTTTGACATTAGATATATGTATGACAAATAACACACACCCTTTCCTCTGACTACATTTGGCCTACAGAGCTGTCACCATCCCAACTGATGTGGCTTTCTTCTTCCCTTGTAAGAGTCTTGGTTACCCATTATCATTCACACACTCAATGGATTTTTCATAACAATCCACCTTGGTCCTATGAAGGTATAGCCAATCCATACCCAATAACATATTGTATGATCCCAATGGTAATACATTCAAATGTGTTGCAATAAGCATACCATTAAAATCAAATGCACAAGCTCTTACCCAATGATGAACTCGCTTCTTTGTACCTGTAGCCAACTGCACTAACCAATATTCTGCATGCACTTCTTTATTCAAATCACACTTATCCACAAAGTCAAGACTAACATATCTATAACTAGATCTAGGGTCAATCATAATAGAAGCAACTTGATCACAAACCTTACGTCCATCTCAATTATAGATGCTTGATGGTATGCCTGTCTGTTATCTAGTTCTGCATAGATATAAGAAATGCTTTGAACAACATCCCCAATAGTCTGCGTCTTCTGTGCAATATATATTTGAGGCCTACCACCATGACTCTATGGACAATCTCTCTTAAGGTGTTCCTTGCCGCATGTCCAATAGTCCAATCGTCCAGTACCATCACCTCTATGCTGCTGCTGTGACCCATGTCCTTGTCTAGATGCATTGAATTTCTATTGTGGTGCCACATTTTCTTTCTCTTTTGTATTCTGAATCCTTGTTCTTTTTGGATGCCATTTTCCATTACCTTTATCCTTATCCTTCCCTTTCCATCCTTGCTGAGATTCATTCTTACGCCTTGAATGTTCATAACAATGCTTCAATTTCCCAACAACTTCCTCAAGTGACCGAGGCTCATCATACTCAATCCAATCTCTAAATGCTAATGGAAAACCATTGAAAAATCACTAAACTTTAGCCTTCTCATATTTAAGATATTGTACATACCTCAACAACTCTAGGAACTTAGTCGTGTACTCTTCATCTATCATTGATCCCATCTTTAGCTCATAGAATTATTTGGCCTTACTGTCATAGTACCTTTCTGATAAATACTTCTTCCTAAAAAGAACTCATTCCAACTTAAGTCCTTCGCCATGATGTCTCTGGCGCACTTCACATCTTCCCACCAGATATCTTCTTTACCTTTCAGGATGAAGATAACAATTATGGCCTTCATGTTTTTTGTGTACTCATGCAACTCAAAGAACTTGTTCATCCCAAGTATCCAAGCCTCTGCATATTTTGGTTTCTTCAAGTATCCATAAAAATTAGGTGGCTTTGCTTTCTTAAACTCATCTGGAAAGTCTCCCCTATCACTCCTCCTATAAGGATGATAATGATGATGATCATGATGCCTATCAAAACTAGAACTAGAATAATACCTGTATCCATCATCTCTCCTATTCGGACTATCCAACAATCAACCATCTCTAATTGTGTTATCTCTATCTGACCTGTGACCACCATGAGACCTACTACCATATGCCCCATTAGTTCTATCCTCCTATCCATGGCTGATCCGAAGTGGCCCCTATCGCTGCATTAACCTCTGCTTGTTTCTTTTATGCCTGCATGATTTTTTCATTGTTCACCTTACAACTCCTTATTTCTTCCTTCAAGGTTGTCAACGTGTCTGCTAAATCAGAAGAGTGCCCAACACCATGCTACTCATTTGATTCATAGGGATAATAATTTTACTCTACCATATTGCTAGCCATTTTGATCTCTTTCCTGCAAGGCATACTATGTTAGCTAAACCAAATTACAATAAACCAACGTACCTTAGAAAAATTTAGGGAGGTTATCTCATCTGCAAGATCATCCAAATCAGCATGTTATCTCATCTGCAAGATCATCCAAATCAACATAATACATGCAAAAACATAGTCATCAACGTATATACATATAATACATAAGTACATAACTATATAACCATCATTCTAGCTAGAGTCCAGTCATCAATGCATGACCATATCAACTACCCATACATGACCTCATGCATGACAACAACAACCATACCAATGTACACTGACAATACGAAAGCATAAACATGTAACAAATCATACACTCATGATGACACACTTCACAACAACAAGATCCTCTGTCACATGGTGACATCACTACAACCATGACTGACATCATGCATAGCAATAAACATATAAACCACAAGAATGATTAACACATGTGCAACCGACATGAATGCATGAACAACACACACCTCCCATCCTGTCCAAGGGGTGAACCATGCTTTGATACCTAATACCCTCCTCCCACATCTACCCAAGTAATCAACCAACCGGGGTAAACATGTGACAAGAGGCTACTATGATATGATTTGACCTCCCAAGTCACCTTAAGGAAGTGGAACCGACAAAAACACAACATAAAAACCTTCCACATAAGCAATAGGACTCCCATGAACCATCCCAACCTCTCAGGTAACCGGCCCCTGGGTCCCACTGAGTTTTTAAACCAATTAACCCCCATACGCTCCCATGATACAAGAATTCATGCGTCCAAAAGGTCCTAGATGCTCCCAAAGAATGGTATGCCAGCATCTAGGTACTTTTCAACTTAGTCTTGTGCCAACATCCCTAGGATTTGAGCCATTTTTTTAGGCCCAGAGCCTAGGTCACTTCCTAGAACTAAATGACAACTTCAGAACATAAATATAACAAGGGAATGATGATACAAATGCAATTAATTGAACAAGGGCTTGATTGGACCCCTTCTAGCCATGATAGACATTTCGTCAAACATATCA